>JASGAT010065553.1:0-10097 GCA_030220025.1 Chelon auratus | reverse complement strand
CCCCCACCCCATAGCAATGACACGCCTTGATGGCAGCGGACATCCCCAGCAGGATGCAGCCTGACACAGGCACACACACAAAAACAGTTTAGGAACAACTAAAAAAACATGAAGAACAGCGCAAGGTGTTGACCTGGCCTCCAAATTCACTAGATCCCAAACTGATCAAGTATCTGTGGGATGATCCACAGAGGCCCCTCTCTTTAAAGGCCCCCCCACTAACAACATCCTGTTGTGAGACACCACAGGACACCCTCAGAAGGACCATGTCCATTCTCTGATGAGTCACAACTGTTAGGAAGGTGGTCATAATGTTATGCCGACTGCAGTCAGAATAATTCAGAAGACAGCAAATATTGTTTGGATACTTGCGTTTTTCACTTTCCACTCACTGTGCACTAAACACATGCACTGGATCAGACTCAAGAAGCATCATTTACAATCATAATTATCCAGTATTATCATTTCAGATGTACAGACTGTGCTGCAGTCACAAAAAGAAAACTGTTTTGTAATTCACTTGTTATGACCTTTGATCTTGTGATTACCAGTTATCCAATCCATGGCTCTGAAGTGAATTTATTTATTTAATCTAGTTTTGGAGCTAGAGAAACAGTCGACTTGTGTGACTGATGTTTTTTTATTTTATTTTTTTTATTCAGAATAGGATCACGCTTTACAGATAAGTTTTAAAACCTTAACGACAGCCTGGCTCCGATTCTGCTCCCCGATGCTTCCTTCTTGCACTAATGTGTTATTTTCTGTTATCTAGATGTTATCTGAAGAAAGGCAGAGACATGCAGGACCGGCCTCATTTACAGACGTAACAGAGAACGTGTTCTCTTAGAGATAACCACTAGCCAAACAACTGTTCTGTGCAGCGTCTAAATTAAGAGATCTAACTAACGATTAGACGGTGTCCACAGCTTACAAAATGCTCCACTGTGTGTTCTGTGTTTGCTGTTTGCTGCCGGGCAGGCGGTGAGTAGTGGCAATTTTTTTTCTCTGAATGCAGCCGGGGTGCTGCTGCTGAAAATGACACTGTAAGAACAGCGAGAGGCAACCAAAGCAGTGACAAGGTAGACACACGGCTAAACAATGAGCTGAAACTCATTACAGAGCTGCACAAAGCCGAGGGGAGCCGGCTTCTCTTACGTTGCCACGGTGTGCTACACCGTTTTTTTTTCCTATAGATTATGGCCAATGAGGCAATGAAGCGCTGAGATGCTTTTACTTCCGGGCACGTTTCAGCTGTCTCTGCCCATTTGAAGATGATATAAAGATACGCTATCAGTATATCACAAATCCGTTTCTTTTGATTGTTCTTGTTTCTCTTGATTGTTTTCCATTTATCTTATATGAATTTAAATAAAACTCATTTTCTTTTAGAAGCTGCAAACAAAACTAAAATGTATGTTTTCCTTTTGGGATAAAAACTAATCTATATAAAGCAAACAGGCTTTCACTGGTTTTCTGTCTTCCATTAGTTTGCACTGAATTGTATAGCAACTATACATGCCCCGCTCTCGAGCCAAGAACAGTGTCCATAGTTTCCAAGTCAGTCCTTAGGGTTTGAATGTCCCCTTTACGAGGTCAGGTTTGGGACAGCCTCAAGTAACTCTCCATGTGTGACCCCAGTCATGGGCTGCATCCTCCGACAGTCACATTTCCAGGAAAACAGGATTCCTTCACTGATCTCAACAACCTTCGGCCTGTTGTGTGCAGGAAAGTCAGCAGCATCACAATGCGTTCATGCCATGTTTTTAAATGTGGAAAGTATTACTTGACCACATGGTTGTTGAGTTCTGGTGGTCATGAGTTATTGGGGAGAGCATCACAAGGTCCGACCCAAAGAGGAAGCCGCTGCATGACATAATGGCACAGCGGAAATCCTTGTTGTATATGTTTTAGTGGCCTCTTCTGACACGGTATTATCATGAGTCCTAGGCAATCCTATCATAAGTGACCAGCTCATATATACGCACGTTTAAACCGTCTAAATTCATGATTTGCTTTGGTTTCAGTGAGGCACGAACACACACTAGTGTGAATGAGTATTCACAGCTAGATAGGAAGAAAATTTTGATTATCCCATATCATGTATATATATAACAAGGAATATATAATACTCTATCTTGTCACTACACATTACAAACTGCAGGTTACACTTTTATGTGTACTGCAGATTACAGTCAGGCTTACACAGCCATTGGTACTAAATCCTATTTTCGCAACTTAAAAACAAAGGTTCTGCATCGTCGCATTCACCCTGAAATTAACTGCAAGCTGACATGCTTTAAGCTGTTGTTGTAGCCCGCTCCCGGTTCCTCTCCTCTCACCCCTTTGCCTAAACTTTGCTGCCAATACGAACAGAGTATGAAATCCTAATTAAGTTGTGTGACCACTCACCAGAGCACTCCTCACACTAATTAAAGCAATGTTTCACCTCTCACCCTTCCAAGCAGACAGACTGTGCGTGGATAACATCTGTGACGTTACTATCATTTATAATTACACTATCCCTGACAGTAAATAAAAGTTCAAACACAGACTCTCGTCGCTGCTCTTTTTCCCCTTTCTTTGACTGCAAATAACCCGAGGTTGTATAGCGGATGCTACGGTTAGCTTTCTGTTTGCAGGAGCTGTCTGTCACTTACCTTTTGACTAGCCTAGTTGAGATTTGTTTCGTCGATATCTTGTAAGGTGGCTGCCAAAGTTTTTGTGGCATGACTTTTCACAGAAAGCTGTGGTTAAAGCTCGACTTACGGGTGTTTGTGCATCGATCCCGCCATCGATATGTTGCTACTTCCCTCTGTGTCTGCGTGGGTTCTCTCCGGGTGCTCCAGCTTCAAAGACATGCTAGTTAGGTTAACTGGTCATTCTAAATTGGCCGTAGGTGTGAGTGTGAGTGTGAATGGTTGTCTGTCTCTCTGTGTTAGCCCTGTGATAGACTGGCGACCTGTCCGGGGTGTACCCCGCCTCTCGCCCAATGACAGCTGGGATAGGCTTCAGCCCCCTCGTCACCCTCCAGAGGACAAACGGTTACAGAAAATGAATGAATTAATGAATATAGCCACAGATGCAGAGCTGGGAGGAGATGAGAAAAAGCAAAGGACAGGACAGGAGACATACAGAGAAGAAATTGTACTTTACAGTTGTGCAAAAGGCATGCTAAAGTGTCTCATAAGTGTTAATACATTCAGCATGCTGGGGGACCTCATGTGATGCACTGAGCACTTACCGTTTAATGTGTTACTATGGCCTGTTATTAACGCTGCGTCTTTCTCTCAGTCTTCCATCCACCTCGCCTTTCTGTGTGTCTGTCTGTCCATTTGTGTTACCATTACCTACCTCTCATGGGTCATGCATCACCTAGTACCATGTACTTTGTATCATATTTATATGCAGCATGCAGATACTGTGTCTACATCGTTTGATTTTAGTTTCAATTTAAGGCTTGGTTATGAATTGTTAAACATTTAACTTGTTGATCAGTTCATTATAAACAGAGGTTTTTCTTCTCTTACTTGTTCTGGAAAGACCAGACTTAGATACTGTAAGCAAACTGTAGACGTTATGCCACTGACATTATTGACAGAGTTTAAATGCTTGTGCATTTTACATTTTGTTTTAATCGTGTTATTATTGTCACCTGTGGCCACAGTGACCATTTTGACTTGAGTCTTACTTTAAGCATTGCACAAAACGGCTTATGTGCTGATTGCCTGCTCTAATTTAGGCGCAAATTTAAAGTTAGACTGTATATTATTTTTGCTTAATTCAACAGTTTTACTGCAACAATATTTCTTGGTCTTGTACAGGCAGTAGCTCAAGCTGGCTGGTGTTAGCTAATGTTCAGTGACAAATCTACAGACACAACAACTTTGGTGCATCAGTTAATTATGTAATTGCCATTTATAACTGCATATGAATTAACAGACATGTTAATTAACAGGTGGCTTTTAGGCAGCTTTACAGCAGATGTGTTCTGAGTGAGTGTGATTTGGTCCGGGCAACCATTGGTTAAACTTAACTTCAAGGCAAAGGACAGAGCAACAACTCCATCACCGCCTGTATCTTGGTTGTGCCAAGCACACCTCGTACCTGTTATCGCCACACTTGCATTTGTCCTCTCAGTGAAACCAGCTTCTCATTTGTTCACTTTGTGTTTGCTCATGACAGACGCAGGTGCAATGATTCGTCTTTCTGTAGTGGCTGCGTCAGACTGAAAAGGCGTGCACCTCTCAAAATAGGTGCCTGAATTGAGATATGACATGGGCGAAAAGCGCAGAATCCAGGTGGTAATTAAAAAAAGCACAGATGTGTCTTAAAAAAAGATTTGGGTGCCAATTGAATGTGCACGGAAGCTCAAAACGATTGTGGAAGCTTTTACTGGCACTCAATAGTTGGCTTAAATCACAAAGGATAATGAAGGCACTTCAGCTACTGCTAAATCATATCACAAGAAAGGAGCAGGCAGCTTTTATAAGTCGCGCACCACGAGCACAGAAAAACATGTTTGTTTGCTAAATGACTTTCATGCATTATGTCTCTTGTGAGCTGAAACAAGGAGGCTTTGAGCCTCGGATTCACAGTTACACTGTGAATCACCACATCTGACTTGAGCAGACATGAGACGCTAACAAACATGAAATAAAAATTATGCTCCCGTGATGCTTATCCAATTTATGGTAAGCATGCAAAAGCAGCGACCACCCTCATATCACGAGGCATTTGAAGTTGCCTCCTTATCACTTGATTTGCAGTGTAGAGAATTATGAGTTTGCTGCAGCTCCTGAGTGGGTCTGACTATTGGCTGCTTTTAGCTCATCACAGGTAGTGAACCATTTGTCAGCCAGTAAGATTTTACACAGGACAGAAATGCCAAACATGACATAGAAAAGTTGTCGCCATTACATAGTGTGTCCACCACGGTCCGTTATTTGTGCACTGCGTAGAAGATTCAGAATCAAAAGGCGAGTCCAGCATCTGCTAATCATGCAGTATAGGTGCTTGAAACCATGAGCAGAAGCTCTACAACTGGAGGAATGGCGAAAGAGAGAGTGCACATTTTTTCACCCTAAAAGGAGCAAAGACTGGGAGAGGTGGGTGGTGGAGAGTGGCTGTCACTCCTAAATGCATGAGCCATAATATTTACAATAATTCAGGAGTACAGATGTAAAGCCAAATCATTCCAGCACAGTGAAGCAAATATAGTTAAAACAAGAAAAAGAAAATAATAATATAACAAATCTGAGTTAACACAGCCTGGTACATCATAGTCATTCAGAAAAAGATGATAAGGAGATGGCCTGTCTGCTTGCATAATATACCCCAAATTCCTCAAAATCCCAACTCTGAGTTCCCCTGTGATTCCTGTGAGGCTGCTGTATGAAGAAGACTGAATAAAATGAGCTGATTAAACCAAGTTTGCAGCTACGACATACGCATACCCAAAAAGACCTGTCATTAGCAGGCTAAGAAGTAAAGAGCACACCAACTTTAATAATGAACCTCTTTGTAGATGTATGTGTGGTACCGGAGCAGCCTGTCCCTGGCTCCCTGCTCCTGGTCATCATCAGGCTGCATGACCACCTCAGGGGGTCTTCTCCTTCATGATGGTGCTTCTGCTGTCAAGCACACAAAGTACAATTAGTATTATGCAATATGTCAGGTGCAGCCCTCAGCCTTGTAGCCATTAAAACTCTCTTTCATTCGGCCCAAAGGTCATTTCGGAGAGAGCCCTTTTCTAAGCCAGAGCTGCATTATAACATGCTTTTGGGCCAGGGTTGGGGAATGGGGTTGTGCAAAGGTGTCTGCAGGCACAGCCCCTGGATCATGCTGACCTGTGGTGTACATGATTACTTACTGATTCAAAGCACACTTCACCCTGATTATTTGATGTGGATGAGTATTACCAGGGTTACCGCAGTAAACTAAAACAAAACTAGGTGGCAAAAAAAACCTGTGGGGTGTTGATTGTGGCAGTAATTTGCTGCAGTGCTTTTGGGCAAGTGGTCTGCTGCAAGGACAGGTGTGAACGCAACCAAGATAGCTTTGAATGCAGTGTCAGAGAGGAGGATGCTGGCAAAAACCCACTCCACAGGACACTGGCCAGTCTAAGGAGTTCCTTTAGTAATAGAATCATCTGACCGAAATGCACCATAGGAGGTCATTCCTATGGCCATCAAACTTTATAACTCCTCCCCCTGAGGGCTGGTCACTCTTAACACTCTTAACACTCTGTTATAATTGATTTGTAACCATTTTACCTCTGTTATATTGTGAATATTGTGCAATATTTGTTTTTTTATGCATCGTATGGGAGCAACAGCGACAAAACAATTTCCTTGAAGGATTAACGAAGTATTCTGATTCTGATGCAGGAGGCTGCGTTAGAGGTCAGATCACTTGGAAAACGATCGCCGTGCAGTTGTGATAGTGTTTTTGACAAACAGTTATGGTCGGTTTGCATGGAGACAGAGTTGTCCAGAGCAAAAGAACACAGGCCTTGGTCAGACTGGGTATCCTGAGTGATCCAGTCACAAGTGGACAGCTCGAAGCATGGCTGCATTTGAGATCGGATCACTTGTCTGACATTTGGTAATGTAAACACGGCATGCATTCCAGCCACATTGAGGACCACCTACTCGATTGACATCCTCTTATAAAAACAAAAACACAACTATTACTGTATGAGTGATCACGGGTGAGTCTTTGAATGTAATACTAAGCAGAATTACCTAATTAAATGATTGAATATGAGTAGATAAAGAGTCATAAAAAAAATACTGGGATGTGGTAAAATATTTAATTTTTTATCGGTAATGATCAGTTTCTTTGGCCCCTGCTGTACTGTTTACAGCCATGGATGCTTATTTGGACTGTAATCTGATACGTGGGCAGGTCTCTAAAATTGTCAGCATGGAACTGAGTGAATAAACAAATAAATAAATAAATACGTGTTTGCTTTCAGGCAGTAAGTGAGGTATTACAGCTCATTATGTTCCACAGCTTAAATTGCGTCGCCATGCTGGGCCGCAAACACACAACCATCAGTACCCTTTGTGGTTCTGATACAGCGGTGGGTAGAGCTTCATTAGAAACAACCGCCGCTCTGATATCCTGCTGCCGCCCCTCAGATGGTGCCGGCATCTGTTTGCACAAGTGGAAAAACAGTGATTGGATCTCCATGGGTCGCTCCAGATGCATATTTTATTTTTGCACTTGCAAATGTTAGTCAAAGTCTGAATTTACATTTGTACCAAAAAAAAAAAAAAAAATGGGGGAAGAAGAAGAAGATGTAGTCTTTACCTGACTCAGTTCTTATCAGAGTCTGGTAACACTCCATTGGGATTTTATAGATAGATAGACCTGTCCGTGGAGCAGGACAGAGACAGCAGCCTGTCACTGATCTGCCTGATTATGGTGTCATGTAGAGGGTTGTGGACATTGTTCATGATGGACCGGAGTTTGTTCAAGGTCCTTGCATCTGCCATTGATGTCAGGGACTCCAGCTCTGCCCCCCTACCACAGAGTCCTCCTTCTGGATCAATTTGTCCAGCCGCGAGGTGTCCTTCTTCTTAGTGCTGCCTCCCCAGCACACCAAGAGGGCACTGGCTTCCAATACAGAGACCGTTGGACAGTTCTACAACCAAAGTAAGTAATTTGTAATCTGTTTTCTCATTGCTTTCAAGTTCTACTTCCTGTCTTTGTCTGTTATTACACTCACCTGTCTCGCCTTGCGTCTCTTGTCTGCCCTTTGTCTCCCCTGATTGGTTTCACTTGTCTCTCATTATTCCATCACATGTGTCCAGATATATCTATATATAACCCTGCCTTTCCCTTTGTCCTTTGCCAAGTCATCTATGCTGTTACCTCTGTGGAGTTACCTCTATCTGTGTTCCCGTTCAGTTCCATGTCTTCTTAAGTTCACTTTGGATTTGTGTTTGTGGATACCCTGCCTATGCTGATTCAGTAAGTTTCATTCAAGTTCTTTTTTTCCCCGCTCCTGTCTCCCCACGTGTCCCGCCTGTACCTCACCATAATATAACACTTAAGAACAGACGCTTGCCTCTAACATTTACCGCGTTAGTCAATATTTTCATTTTAACGCTGGGCTAGTCAGAAAGAAAGGTCAGTTGTGACAAAGCCGCAGATAATTACGACAAAGGTCTGCACTTCCCCCTCAGCTCGATGGAGTCTTTCAGCTTCTTTCAGTTCTTAGAGCCTCGGTTTAAATATGCAAAACGTGTTTATATCCAAGAAAAAAGTTACTGGTTTCTGTTGTCATCAGCAACAATGGGCCGCTTCGGTCAGCGAAAAAAGTTCTGATTCAGCCACAGCCTCCTTCTGCACATAAACACCACTGAACTGGAGATACAGCAGCACATAGAGCTGCCAACTCTAACGCACTGACTGTGACACACTTACAGTCGGCACTTTTCACACGTTCTCGTCCATTCACTCACTCTGTGAAAAACAAATTTATAACACAAACAAGACACTGATAAGATAATAACAGACAGACAAGATGGAGCACGCAGCTCAGCATCGTCAGCACAAACGTACTCAAACCAGAATCTCTTATTGTCATTTTTTTTCTTGTGCATGTTGCTCACAGTGATCTCTGTCAGCAGCTCTTCTGGCAGCTGCACAGCTCTCCTATTCCTTCAGCACATGGGCAGGAGCGACACTGAGTTATGGTGGCTTAGGTAAGTGTGCCAACCAGTGCTGGAATCTAGTAAGGTAACATCATTTTACATTGTGCATGTTTGCAAGAATACTCAATCTAAATCAGTTTCACGGTAAATAAGAGGAAGCCTGAACGCCTTCATGTGAATTATGATAATATACAGTGCCAGACAAAAGTTTGGATACGACTTTTCATTCAAATTCGATTCTGGTAATTGTAATGAATTTACCTTCTGCAGCAGAATTAACTCTTGGTCTTAAATTTCCATTGTCCTTCAAAGTTCTTGCAAATTTTCCGCAAATTTTCTTGCAAATTTTGCAATGACTTTTAACTGCAACTTTTCAATAAAAGTAACTGCTATTAATAATGTGTACACTGATTTAGTGAGAGTGTTCATTAAATATGAAAATTTCCATAATGTATTCGTACTGAATAGTACGAATAGTACTATAGTAGTGAATCCAAGATGGCGCTCCCCAGGGTGCGACGTCGCGGAGCTCTCCGAGTCCAGTTACTTAGTTTACCTATTTACTATTATTTATCACTCAGTCACCAACATTGCCCTCTCACCTTCATACTTTGTAATATTGTAATATTACAGTTTCATAGTGCTTCTATATTTTGTATTTATATTTTTTGTTGTATAGTGATTTCTATATTTATACTTCTTTTTTTTTTACCTAAACTGTTGACTCTGTGAGAGTTGACCCTGCACAAGAATTCCAATGTGCCTGGACTGTTGGTTTATGCACAAATGGCCTAATAAAGAACCTTGAACCTACTTGTTTGCGCTAAAATAAAGAAGAAAAATAATGTAGTTGCCATTATTCACTATTCATTCATTATTCATTGATACACCATTCATTCGTATTATTCATTGTGCTATTGTGTTACTGCTCTGGCCTGGTTAGAAATCAAATTGGGCTGTATGTGGCTCGGTGTTTGGCACCCTTGTCTTAAAGTAAGGATTTATGCTATTCTCTGTGGAGAACTGTGGACCAAACCTAAGAATCTAAAATATAGAACAGATTTGTTTTTGTTACCACATGCATACTTCATAATGTGTTCCTTTATAGTCCCCATGCCTTTGGTATTAATCTACAATGCAAAAAATAATAAAAATAAAGAAAAAACATACTGTACTTTATATCTCTTTTAACATACAGGACAAATAGTCTGAATAGTTTTCCGTCAAACACACCGTCCATGTAAGACGTGTCTCTTGAATTTCACACCTATGACGAGCTGGCATATTAAAGCCTCTTAAACAGGTTTGTCTAGACTTAATAACACTCAGAATTAATGTGACCTGTCGGTACTGATGAAATCTACTGATCATCATGAATTAGCTCTCGTTCATCAGACAGTACCTTTACATATATATATATATATATATATATAT
>JASGAT010062646.1:0-13438 GCA_030220025.1 Chelon auratus | reverse complement strand
CATCCTGCTGGGGATGGCTGCTGCCATCAAGGAGTGTCATTGCTATGGGGTGGGGGTGTCTGGTCTGGTCTGGTCTAGGTGGGTGCTACATGTCTAAGTAACATGCCAGGGGAATTATCGCAAGATGGCCAATGTTATTTCATTAATGTTGTGGCTGATTGTATTCTCATTCTCTCCACTAGAAATTGCTGGGGAGAAGCAAAGTAGAAAGTATTTTGGGCATCTGGGTCTTTGGAAGTGAAAGCCTGTTGGATGCCTTTGCAACAACAATTTGTTGCTGGATCCAGTACAATCTTGGTGTCAGACTCTACAGCAGCAATTTGCAGATATGCAAAGGTGATGATGAGAGAAGAGAAACAAGAGATTCAGAGGCAACAGTACCCATTTCCCTTTTTGCAGCCCCTCTACCTTTGTTAGTCTCAGCAATGCCCTGCATGCTCACCTTCATAACAGTCTCAAACATGGGGATGAGGACGAATTTGATGAAGCCAATCTGGGCTGTTGGCTTGGTGACCTTTTCTCTGTCCATGAACGGAGCCACAGGAAGCCCTTCAGCTTTCTCCCTGTCACTCTGAGCACCGTAAACGACATAAACACACATCAGAAAATGTACATTGTGGTCTCCTGTAAGAGGATGGAAACATTTTCTGTCACTGAATCAACATAATGGACCTCCATAATGAATAGCTACAAAGAATGCATTTTTGGGGCTAATCAACTTAAAAAAAGACAAACTGAGAAGAAATGCAGCATAGATAAAGTAAATATTTCCCCACTTTGTTGGACCCACCTGCATGAAGTACTCCTCGAGTAGGCAGTCTACCCAGGGCTCAGCCACCTCCATGGGCCGCACCTCATTGGAGATGTCGCAGCACTTGATAAGTACCATCTTCAGCTGCAAAGGGCACAAAGTCAAAAGTTTTCCTTGAACACGGGGCTACTGTGGCAGTAAATGCAATAAGCATACAGCAGGTGGTAACCTGGTATGATGACGTGACACACTTGCCTTAATTGAAAAACTAAATCTATAACAACAGAAATTATCCAGAAGTTTCCAGAAGGTTATGAATTGCTCTCACAATAGAAATAACTTCGTGTTTAGGAAAGATCAGTTACATTCTAAAGAAAAATGATTTGTTGCCATTACTGTTTACAGGTTACAAGTAAAAGTACTGCATTCTAAACTCTACTTGAGTGTTACTGTGTATGACTGGACAGTTTTGGGGATACACAATCAGTCGAATCCGTCCACATGATGCCACTTTCACTGAATGCGCTTTTTTTTGTGATCAGCTGACTTCAACTGCGGCTGTGTCAGCATAAATGCACAAAGGCGTTGTGAATGAAAGTGTCCTTACACAGGTGACGTGCTCCTCATCTGCATAATCAAAGTTGTCGACTTTTTGCTTGAAGGAGTCCAGGATCTCCCCGTGGCGAGCCATGTCTGTGGCCAGGATAAGCGTGATGGTTCCCTAAACAGCACAGAGTGAAACGGCTCATCAGTACATACACATACGTATTCAGGTCTAGAATATAGATTTCATTGTTGCAAAGCACTACTTTCTAATCTGTTTTTAATAGTGACGTCATCACTCACAACTAGTCGGTGTTGAATTGACTTTCATGACTAACAGTTGACTTTAAAAACTGAACTAGTGCAACCCTGAGTAGACGCGGAACCAAACTGTCTCCATTTATAGACAGTTTGTTAACTGAGACTATGAATGATGTGTTGCAACACTACACTGTACTGTACACATTACACTGTAACCGTCCTGCTTCATGATCGGCAACAATTCTTTATAGTGAGCATGCCAGCAGAAGCTTCTTGTGATGACACAGCTTGTGACCCACAGTGTAAACTCTAGCTCCAACACATGCCTCCAATCAGTTTACATTGACTGGACCTAGTTTCATTTCACTGGACAGTCATTTACTTGTTCCAACCCATACTGTGAATATTGTAACAATCTGTAAAGACAAATCTTCATAGTCTACATTCTCTAATGACAGTATATAAAGCCAAAGACTTTTTATGGATGCGCAATTTCATTAAGACCTGTGATCTAACTGTGACTTATCATCATTAGTTATGTCTGATAATAATCACAGAGACTGCTTCACACATATTCAGCCCTACCTGTCGTATCTGTTTGAAGGCCTCAGGGTCAAAGTTAGAGAAGATGTTGCAGTCAGGCTGAGAGAAGATCTGGAAGGCCACAGCACAGTGGTGGTTCTCAAGAGGGGAGATGTCATTGTAGCGAACTGCAAGCTCCGTCCTGGCATTTATTTGGTACCTAGAAGAAGGAATAAAAAAGAAAACGGAGAGATGAGGCACATGGGAGGACTTGAAGAGACAGGAGGCGACGAAAGGAATGGTAAGGTGAAGAAAGTGGAAGTTGAAAAGACAAAAGGAAAGCGTTTAGAAGAACAATGTGAAGCAGGGACAGAAGAGACCTCACACAGAAAAAGAAAAGAGTTACAGTGTGTTTCTGGATTACTTAGTGTGTGTTTGTCTTACGTGTTGTTGAACCCGGGGTGATCGAGGTCGTGACACACAGCAGCTGTCATGAGAATCAGAATGTCCACCTGAGTGAACTTCTCCTAAAAGTAAACACAAACACAAGCCTTTCAATAAGAGTGTGTCCTAATTAATGTGTGCTAATCCAGCCATCCACCCTCAAAATGCCACACTGCATCTTTGTGTATGACCTTCTCAGCACATTCCTCATCCTCCCCCTTTTCTTTCTCTTGACATTTTCAGACATCGCTCTGTCTGTCATCACACCCTGTTATTCCACCCCTCACATGGCAACTAAAACATCAGTGCATGTGGTGTTTTCAATTGAAATTAATCAATGACGAAAGAGAGAGAAAATGAGATGATTAAATTATACCTGCATACGGTGTGCCTTCACAGTTACATTCTGCATGAACTGTACTTCGGCTGAGACCAGTCTGATGTCAAGCATCATATCATATATCATGTATTGTGTATCATTCATCGTTTATTGTTTATCATGTATTGTGTATCATGTATCATGTATCGTTTATCGTGTATCATTTATCATGTATCATATATCACTTATCATGTAACGTTTGTTTATCGTATATCATGTATCATATATCGTGTATCGTGTATCATGCATCATGTACATGTAACATACTGTTACCAAACTATCCACTATCACTACCTTTTTTTTTACAGTATGTTTTGAGTTATTGACCATATGCACAGTGACTCTTCACCCAATCAACTTTGCTTAATTTGGTAGAATCTAGTAGGCAGTAGTCCCCATACACTTCAAAAATCATTTAGCTTCTTCTGTTACATCATTTTATTACAGGTGGATCTTAGTTTTATCTATATCTATAAAAAAAATCTATCTATCCATTCAGGAAAGTCAAATCTGACCTTTCTTTTCTTCACAACTACTTCTTGTGGTGAGACTTCTCTGTTTGCTTTCATGAAGTGTCTTCTTAATGGTAAATATAGATGAGGACAACAATATTCTTCACTTGGCTGGATTTTTCTGTACCTACCAAACCACTGTTGTCTTTCAATGGACATGCCAGGAACGGTGATTGAAATTTAACAGTTCAACTGGCAAAAAAAACCAATACTTTGTTTGAATAATTTCAGTGAGAATTTACAGCAGTGCTGAGGTCAACAACTATATATTAACTAGGTTGGTTTAAATTGAGTTTTTCTGATAGACTAATATTTTCTTCACAATACACAAGTGGAATTCCTCAGGTTTCTGTGTTAGGTCAAATACGTTTCACATTATACATGCTTTTCAGTGTCGATATCATTTAGAAACAATGATCATGATAATAAGATAAATCCAATCACTTTCTTCTGAAGTCAGACAAACCTGAAAACTGTTACTGTGCTTGGCCTAAACACCTCAAAAACAAGCAATTTAAAATAAAAGTCTATCAAAAGCATTGTGAAAAACAAGTTCACGCATCTTCACTGCTTCCCTGTAAGATCAAGAATAGAAAGGTAATGGCCCAGCTTCAATATATCAAAGCCATCATAATACCACATTACACCAATAAACCAGTTTATCCTGATATGGCATGCTTGCCTCTGATCCTTGCCCCTTCTCCTCTCTCTTCCTCCTCTGTCCTATCACCCTCTTTTATCTGTCTCTATCCAGCAGGGTCCCTCTATACTTATGAGCTCAAGGACTGCCAAAACCAAAAGGGAGATATTTCAGTTGGCTGGGCTTTGCAAAGAAGTGCACCTCTGAAGCACGTTTGAGGTTCACTAATTTACATTTTATGAATTGATTATTCAAAGAAAGAAGTGTTTACACATTATGGTTTTACACAAGAGTTTTTCTGCAGTTTGCAGACTTCGCATAAGATGAAGCTTCTTGGCAGGTAGTTGGTGGATCAGTCAGTGGATCTTATCTAACTTATCCATCTGATAAACATATTTACCAAAGTGATTTAGTATTACATTTCAATAAAATCATTGAGGTCTTGACGTAAGCTTTGTTTTGATACGTGCCTCCAGCTTCAACATTTGATTACTCAGATGATGTCACTTGACCTATATTCCTTAGACCATGAAACGGTTTTCCAGAACCACTGAGGACATTATATGTGATTGTTAATGTGTCACCAGCAGGATCTGAATCATTGCAGCTGTTTCCTATTGTTTCTATTTGGGATGCTTTAAGTGTTTTTTCTCTCCATTATAGCCAGCACAGAGCGGGTTGTCCATGAACCAGATGGTTAGCGGATGGTTTGATCCCTGGAACATGCTACATGCAAGTCTCCTTGAGCAAGACACCGAACCCCCAGTTGCTCCCAGTGTTTGGCACTGGTGTGTGCTTGCGTGATCAAATGGGTAAATGTGTCACTGTGATTGTGAAGCGCTTTGAGTAGTAAAAGCTATGTAAATACAAAAGCATTTACCAAAGAAACCTAGTGCGGCCACACAAGACCAGTCTCTTTCCTCAATTTTGCCAAAACACAAATTTGCTCTTCTCAGAATCTCTCAGGAGCTGATTACCTGTAGGTTGCAGATGCAGATCATGCTGTACATCATCTGGGTGACACAGAAACAGTGGCGGAAGTTGTGGAAGGGGTTATTCTTGTAGTTGTCATGAATACACAGCTAGACAGAGAGAGGAAGAAAGTGTCTGATTACAGAAATTAAAGACTAAAAAACTATAGTCAGCCTTTAGAGAGTGTTTCATTAATCAGGTCTGGAATGGCTCATTTAATCAGGAGGCTGTTGGTCGTTCTTAATTCAAATTTTTGAGCTAGCAGGTGACACCGTGCTGTGTCCGGGTCTCACCAGCCATCTCTTGAGTGTGATGGGGTTGATACTGAAGTCTTTGACCAAGCCCAAGTCATGGTACATATGTTCCAGACAGCTTAGCATCTGAAAGAACAAAGAAACGTATCAAGGCCATGGTCTGCGTAGCGATTATAATCATCCCTTGTCTTATTGTTTCATGGATGATAAGATGATATGAACCTGACTGCGGTTCTTGTTTTGAATTTGGGGTGGGAAACAGGTTCAAGTGAAAGGAACATTCTGGTTTTAATTTTGCCTTCCTTAAGACATACTGTCATGTTCAAAACTATGAGAACAACCCCAGTGGGTACTGGGTGCTTTAATCTATACATGTTTATAGTATCTCCTGTGTTTTAATCTATATCCATTGTTATTTAGTATGTTTTAACTTGACATTCAGTTTATCAGTATATTTTGTACGATACAGTATAGATCTGAAAACTAGTCTAACTACACACAACTGTACCCAATATTGTTTAAAACTTAAGTTTTAGCATAGAGCTCTTGTAATTTTTAAGGTGAACAGGTGCCATACAGCAAGACTTTATATCATAGGAAATTACTATTAGTTTTGGGATACACCTGATGTCTGAGAGATCACATTGAGTGGGTTTTGACTGACAACTTAACTACTGAATCCAACTGGCCTGGCATAATTATATCTAAACTGTCAGTGCTGTACCTTTTTTTCTTTTTGTGAAGCTGCTGCAGTGCAGGAGCACAAAATTCTAGTCAATTAATCAAGCCGTTCTGTTCAGTTCAGCATTTATCTCCACATCAACAGATTTTCTTCTCTTTTTTTTCTCACTTTTTAGACATGTAGTTTTCAGCATCAAACAGCCCTGTCTTAAATGACATCCCTTGAGGAGATGCATCAGACTTTACACAGCTCCATTTGTAAATGCCATGAGTTACAAATGTGCTTTGGTACTGTCCAGCGCGGTTTGTGCTGCTCCCTTATAAGCGAGTTTGCTGCCCCTGCTTTAGAGATTTTTATAGACTTCTCAAACACAGGCTCAATAAATAATAATAATTATGTTTGCATTCTACTTAGCTGTTCCAGTTCAGCACTACTATTGTGACCGGCAACAATTAATAACATTGTTATTTGCACATATCTTGGGATTGTACTGTCTGATGTTGAGGCATCTGTACACTGACTCTCTCAAATACCTTTCACGTGAAAATAAATTGTATCAGTTTGTCAAGTTAACCATAATCAGTGTCAGATCTGTGGATTGCTGTTCTAATGTCATCATGTGCACGTGTTTGACATGTCAAAATGCCTCCAATTAGAAAGTTCTCAGTCTCTTTTTTTCCCTATTCAGTTCCATAGAATTTCATTTTTATAAAGGTAATAAAGGTTAAAACCCCACAGGTAACTTTAGTTAGTTTAGAGCAGGTAAGGTCATGCAGAAGACATTTAACAACACTTTCTTTTCTGCAACGAGGCCAAGTTTCAGAGAGATTAAGACATAACTGATTGCACATTCACTGATTGGTTTACAATTGCATCATTAGCTGATTAATCAGAAGTAAATAACGGCTGTTAATGACAGAAACATTCATCAGCAGGTTAATGAGGGCATGAGTCTCACCTCGTTGGGCTCCCACTGCCAAGCATCAAATGTAGGCAATCTAAGAGCTTCTATTGTCTCCCTAGACAGATGGTACTACACACACACAAGGGTCACACACACAGAGGGCAGCAGGGCAAACGGGGTGACAAAGGGTGAGGGGAAAAGGGTGGAGGGAGGAGGGAGGAGAGAGGGGAATTGTGGGTGAGATGGGTTCAGTCAGCTGGTCAGTCTTACCTCGTTGGCCTCCCACAGCCAGACGTCAAAGGCGGGTTTTTTGAGAGCGTCTATGGTCTGTTGTGACAGCATGTACTGCAGACAACAGAGCTTGCAGTTAACCCTCTCCGCCTCTGTCTGGCTCGGGGGCACACATTTACTGTAATGCTCATGTATGAAAACTAGCGTCATACCCGGTATTTTAGTTGTTCCTAAATTCTTGTTGGACTCTTGTTCTCAGAGCCACCACAAACTGTAGTGATTTCATACATAACAAGTGTTGTGGTACATGTATTTAAAATCAAATTCTTCATGGATGTGTGAAATAGAGATGACACAGAAAGATTCTGTACTGACTTTGAAAAACAGAGGTAGAGTAAACCTGACCAACATCTATGACAATTTCCAGTTTTCTCTGTTTTGGCATAAAATCAAACATGTTAATGAATCATGTTTGGTTTGGACTAAACAAAGAAACATGAAAAACCACACAGCAGACACCAATGATTTGTTCTACCCAGTCTAGTACACGTTCATATTTTTGTGAACTGTGATCCGAACGCATCGTATTTCCAACTGCGAGCGCAGACGTGAGTTTCGCTCAATCTGGAGGCACATAACGACGTTCAGGAAAAAAAGAAAAAAGTTTTACGACAGCTGTCAGGCGAGAAAGAGAAGCCGTCTCCAGCACCGCGGAAGCAGCTGATCCACATAAACAGCTGACTTATTTCCTAGTATGTACAGTCAATGGTTATTCAAAAAAGCAGCACAGATCATGGTGGAAAAAATATCACGTGCTGGGGATGGATGGCCAGGTCAGTCAGAGATTCTGTTCAACAAGAATAGCTCGAAGCTGCTCAATTAAAAAAATAAAAAATGAACGTGAACTGTTCAGTGTCTATGAACTTAAAAATGTGAATCATGAACTTGAACATGTTCATTTAACGAACTGAACTTTGACCTAGTTCTTGCTTAGTGTGAACTTGCACAACACTGCTTAGTACACCTGGCATCAGCACAGTCACCTGGCTTACAGAAACACTCAGTGGAACAATGGAACAATGAATACTGAGGTACAGACGTTGGAGAATAAAACTTACCTTTGGATAGGAGGGCACATCTCTGCGAGGAGTCAGCTTCTTATTATCTTCCAGAAAATTACTGAAAGAGAAGAATGAGCTTTAGACTACGAATTACAAGCAAGAATAAGTCACATTCTAATACTTTACTATAATACTTAGATTGTTTGTTTGGACACAAACACATTTTTGTTATTTTACCTATTTATGAAAGCACATTCAAGTGACAGGTGTTGAAGGAATTTGTGTGCACACTATCAGCTATAATTTGAGGGTATTCACATTCAAACTGATGGAAGAATCTCGGAATTATAGCCATTTTTAAGCCGAGAAGCTTAAAGATAAATGATGAGGGGACTGCTCCCTCTGTTGCCGTCACCTGTTGTTTCTGGATGCCATCTCCTCGCGGAGCTTCTTGATGTCGTTGCGGCATTTCTCAATCTCCACCACCTTCATGCCCTCCACTGCAGGCAGACACAGAGACATTTCTCATTAGACAAGGCAATATTTTCACACCATTAACTTCTCAGTGCTATTTTAGCTGCAAGCATTTAAAGCAATTTACGGTGTCTGTTGCTCGCTGTGTTAAATTTAGAAGGCCTTGCACGCTTTTATCTAATCAACCGACATGTCCTCGTGACAGGGATTGGAGCAACATGGTCAGGTCTCTGATGGCGTAAACTCTCTTTTTGTTGATCGGCATCTATCTACAAAAGAACGAACGGACTTGTCCTCTCATCTTCGCACGCATTCTGTGACAAAACCTTTCTCAACATCCGCTCACATTTAGCTCTGTCCTTTTAGCTGCTCTTTTGTGCTGTGGGAGGTTTTTAATTAACACAATCGTGGCTAAAAATGTCATGACAGGAATGAATGAGAGAGTGAATAAGAACATTAAAGCTATGGGCCACGCAGGTAAACATTAAGCGGACGGTCATTGTAGAGTTTCGTTTAGTAGAGGGGAACAGCAGATTCAGATGATGATGATTCAATTCACTGTAAGTTCGTTATGATGTGATCACAACAACCTCTCTCTGAACAATAAAAGATATCATCACTGATTTCAGGTGACATGAAGGGGAGCTCAGGCCACTGGAAACAGGGGGAGTGGAGATGCAGAGTTTTAAATTCCTGGGGGTCAACATCAGCGAAGATCTCAAATGGACTGTGATCATTTTGTATACACCAGAACACTGAGGAAGGCCCAAGTGCCTGGAAAACTGTTGGAGTCTTTCTACCGCTGCTCGATTTAAAGCATTTTAACATACAGCACGACTGTAACAACTGTATGGTTTGGAAACTGTTCAGCAGCTGACAACGCTACTCTCCTGAGGGTGATAAAAACTACCCAGGGCATTATTGGTCTCCCCCTGCCACCTCTGGAGGACATTTACCAGTCCAGATCCAAGTCCAAGAACAGGTTTCATCCAACAGCCATCACTGCACTGAACTCCGTATCCCCACTGCCCCACGCCCGCGCCATCAACTTTGATGTCACTTTATACTGACTGTCATTTCATTTTATACTTATAAGAAAGTAGGTGTGTACACGGGCGAAGCAGGGAGTTTAAGAGTACGTGGATGTGGGGTTTATATGTGGGTTCGGGGAAGGAGGGTGATGGTGCATTTGAAACACGTTAATGTTTGTAGTCTTTTCTAAGGAGAGCATCGTTAATTTCGCCGTATGCGGACACTGCAATGACCATAAAGGCATTCTGACTGAGTTTCGGATGCGCAACCTCTTTCACAACACATCTTTACTGGGCGTCTTTTAACTCATACTTGATTGTAAAAATAAGAATTACAATCTTTCCATGCCACCATTCTGTCTTTCCAAGAACCAAGAGCCACTCGTGCATCTGACCAACTTACTGAAACATGACCCTCCAGCAGGCAGCTGAGTTAATGTTTAGGGTAAAAGTTTTGTGGAGATACGAGTGTGGGTACGGAGCCTCTTGACCACTAAAATGTTCGTGGCATATTTTAAGTGGTTATGTTGCATCTGTGAAGCATAATTTGGGAAATGAAAGGCTGGACCTCCAGAAAAAATGTTGTTTTAGGATGTCAAAGTTGGTTACGTGGTCCTCATCTAATCGAAGCAGAGCTAATTGCAGTAGCCATGCTCGTTGTGCCACGGATTTCACCGAAATAAAAGAAAAAGGGTTGGAGACAGTCTGAGAGGGTTAGATGGTGTTACAGAATTTTACTGTGAGAGGGGAACAGATCCTGAAGTGGCATGCCTGTCTCACCGTGCAAAGCTCATTAGCTGATGCTCTCAGCACCACTGTAACAGCTTTCTGTTGTCTGAATGTGCTGGTCACCTCGGCAGATTGCAGCTGGACACTCACACACTGTATGTTTGTGTGACTCCTTCCTTCTCTTTCATCACTCCACCTCTCTCTCTCTGTGTCAACACTTCAGCTCTTATTAGCATAGGTGACCATGGCGACCGAAATGATGAGAGGATGGAAATTTGTGTCCGCCGTTTCCACAGCAACCAGGTATTCAGGAAATTGGCATGCTTGTTATAAGTGGCTGCGTATCAGATGTGAAACCACAACAACAGTGCAGAGGAGTGGGTACTGAGAAAAAGGCGTCGGAGGTGGATTCTGTATTAGTGTTTTTGTTAACCCTCGGACGTCGTCACACTGAGGATTTAACCAGACATTTATCTTTTCGGTGCGCTTGAAACCACAGTCAGAAAACTTGATGATGTGACGCTGACGTCCGTCCAGCAGAATGTCTTTAAGGAAGCTATCTCAGTTTAATCTAATGGACTGGCCACAGGAAGCAGATTCGTTAATGTACTTCTTCAAATATAACTTCAACTTCTTATTGAATTCCTTTCAACCAAGCATCGCCTTTTTATCATTTTAGCTTTTTGGGAATGTTTTTTTTTTGGAAACAATTCACTTTGCTTAAGATGTAGTCATAGAGTTTTTACAAGTACTAGCAATATCACTGTAATGTGTTGCTGCAGTGTATGTTAAATACAATCTCACTTTATGATCTGACTTTGGCTGTTTTTGTTTTTATAATGCTGTAGCGCCGATAAGTTTATGTGTAGACTGGTAATGTTCAAATAATTTTACAATAATCTTAAGATTGAAACAGATTTAGAACTAGAGAGGCCACCCCGTGAATGTCAGCCTGTCAAACTGCAGTTTATATCTAAGTCTGTCTGGACTCAGATATTGTACTGTATGGAGTGAAGGAATACAGACTTTGCACTTTGTGTTTTTCCAGAACATTATAAGCAAATTTAGTCAAAATGAGTTGAGTTCAAAATGTTCACGTTGAGTTCACAGCAAACGTGGCCTTTGACCACAACATTTTAATCGGTCAAATATTCAGTCGCAGTCAAGAAATTCCACCAAAGTCCTTTGAGAGATATTGTATACACAAAAATGAGACGACTCAAAAACCAGCCGTAAGAGTCATTTGAAATTAATAAAAGGGCACAGATCAGTGGTAAGCAACTACAGAAATTACCGTTAAGTGGATCATCCCACAGATACTTGATCAGTTTGGGATCTAGTGAATTTGGAGGCCAGGTCAACACCTTGTTGTGCTCTTCATGTTTTTTTGAGTTGTTCCTAAATTGTTTAAGTGTGTGTGCCTGTGTCAGGCTGCATCCTGCTGTCAAGTTGTCATTTTATTTTGAGTGAATTAGGAGTGGGAGTGATATTGCATCGCGTTCCTCCCAACCCAGCCACTTAGGCTGATAGTTATCAGTGGTGAGAGACGGGATAGTGGGACAGAGAGGGGAGGACACGTGGGGCGCCCACACAAACAGGTGAGGAATAGAGGTGCCTAGCCAGAAATCCAAACTGCTACACTGTACGGAACAGCTTTAGCTATTTATTTTTTTTATTATTATTATATTACATTGTAAATGCCCCTAATACCGGTCCTCAGTTTCTATTAATGTTTCAATTTCTGCTAAAGCAAAACTCAAATCTGCATCTGTGTAATAATTATTTACTACTGACTGATTTATAACTGAAATCCATTTCAGTCATTGTGTTTATTAGATATTCAGTTCAAATATAAACTGAACAGCACCCTTTTCAGTGCACACCAACCAATTCTGCACTTAACCCTGACCTGAACATCACATTGATTTGAAGGAAAACTGCTTACAGTAGAGCTGGTAAAAATGCCATGGTGACCAAAGCAACTCAGGTCACGTTGTCATGGTAACTGAGAAGGTCTGCACATTGGGGGCTATTATGGGACTGCAGCCACATCCCATGGAAAAACATGTAGTTAGGGAGAGAGGAGTTACAAAACACCGGTCAACAAGGCTGCCAGCAGTGTAGTTGTAATCCCTTAATGTTTGTGTGACAGTATGCACTCTGATGTTTGTTAATACGTGAGGGCTGCAAGCTGGGATGGACTTGGTGGTGGAGGGGAATGCTGTATTTTACGCATGTAGAAACATGTTTCACAAGAAACCCCATGGGGTTGTGTCATAACAGATCAATGTGAAAGTAAATCAAAGGGCACATGGCTGTATCATACCGACATAATATTATTCCTACTGTATAAAACTAGGTCTGTGTCTGTGAAAATGACCCACCTTCAGATTGTCTTATCTTCAGTGTTCTGGGCCAACTACCTTTTACCTTTTACTACTTCCTCCAAGGTGCACTTCTTTGGAAGGGACTGGTTTGAACAGACTGATTTCACAGGTTCTCAGATTCTTTTATTGCTATAGGCTCTAGTCTTTGTCTATTTAGTTTTCCATGCATAGTAGTTGTTTTCTGATTAGCTCTGGTAAAAAGGACAGCAAGCAGCCTACACATAACAACCAAGACAAATATGCCAGTCTGCTGCATGTAACTCCGACTTTCTCCAGTGCTCTTGCAATAGAAAGCATTTGAGTGTTATAATCAGGCAGTTATGGGCCACTACTTGGACCATTCCACTTTATTGATCAATGTCTTATATCGTGTTGGTAGAATAGAATAGAATAGAATTTATTGCTATTTGCACAGGTACAAGTAAGGACAGGTACACTGGAATTCTTATACGTTCCCTGAGTCAGTTAAAAAAAAAAAACAACGGTACACATTTTTTACCACAAACACTATTATGTGAAATATACACACTCTGTAAAACTATAAAACTATAAAAATACACAGTTGGTTAATGCACATAAGGTTATTGCACTAAAATTGTCGCACTTGTGTTGTAGAAAAGAAGTATGACACAGATGCACAGAGAGAGTGTGGGTTGAGGAA
>JASGAT010062005.1:0-11251 GCA_030220025.1 Chelon auratus | reverse complement strand
GATATAAGTATTTGAAATGAACATGATTTCTTCATGTCTAGCGACATATCAGGGCCATTTTATGATTAATTGAAATACATTTCTTACATACTGTTCCTTTAAGTACTTTTTTGAGACAGCCGAACAGTTGAGAGTTGGGGGATTCCTTTAAGTCACAATCTCTCGCTGAACTGGTTAACACAATGGAGCTTGAACCTGTACGAATTGGTGATAGTATGGACAATATTATATACTATCATTATTACTGAATCGATATCTGACTGCTGCAGCTTCACGTTAAACACATTTAACTGACAAAACGTTACGCTCACCTAATCGAGACAGCGACCATTTTTGTAGTTTTTCGACAGCGGCACGCGCACATCGTTGCGGGGTGGAACTGAAGGAGCTGTATGCAGACACACCTCCGCTTTCCGGTGTTTACGCACACGTGCAAGATTAAATCAGATCCAAAATGCTGCCATTTTTATTTAAACAGGAATAGCTTGTTTTGCTCGCCGGATAAATCTGTGACCTGCAGCCTGGAAGCACACACACACAAATAAATATGGCTACTAAATGAGAAAACGATAAGTCAGACTGGTCAGAGTTTGTTTTGGGGATATACCAATAATTCCTAAAAAGGTCAGAAAGCCAAAAGGAAACTACACTTCCATGGAAACTACAATTCACCCACTAACACTGTTTATAGATTTTGCCGTTGATAAAACTTGTCCTCAGAGAGTGAAAGTTGGGGAATTTTCTCAGACATTTATGGCATAGCTGGAGTAAGTATTCAGATCTTCACGAGAAAGTACTCACACGACACTCTAGAAATCCATCATTGACATTGTATTTGTAAGGACCGGGTCTCTAAAAAGTATCTAAATATAAAAGCAGAATTCAAATTTTGTTTCTCGAGGCAGTGAGCAATTGATCATCCATAAAAGCCAATGACCACGACATGCCTAATTACACTCAAAAATGCAGTAATTATGAGGTTCTTGGGAAATAAATTCAGGAATTCTTCTGCGGCCGTATGTTCTTGAAGAAATGCAGAGAATGGTTCGACAAACAAACTGCAGCCAACCATATCTGACCACGCCACCATGTTCTCCTGCTGCTGCTTCTGCTGTTGAGGGATGTTTAAAACTGAAGAAGTTATTTTTTTTTATACACAAAAACCAGTGTTTGACACGGTCAAGAGAAAAAATGTGTAACTGAGGGCACTGGCTGAGCATTTAACGAAACACGATGACCCCTGCATAGCTTCTCTTGCAAAGGCCAGTGCTGAACTGTGGGTGTTTTTTTTTTTTTTTTTACCAGGGCTTGTCATTCAGCCAGCAGATTCCTGAATAATGAACGCATCGGAGAACCGAAATTTAACTGTCGACAAGGTGGTGCTCCTCGGTCAGGTAGTCTGGTTTTCAGGAAAGTGTGAATTATTGCCGGATTGCCATCCACAAACTCGCTCATATAAGACTTATTTACAGCTGTGTTGCTATGTGGTTCCATTGTCTGCATGCCTGCAGTCAGACAATGGAACACACCCAGAGGTGGAAAAAGTTATTTAAAGTTGTAGTCTGGTTTCTTTGAAGTGGGCTCCCATGAGGTACTTGTGCATAGTCGTGGTATTACCTACAGTAGATGGCGGTCACAGAGGCGGTCAATGAACTGCTGTTTACGTGGTCGGCAACGAAACATACGTAGCTGCCTAAAATATTAATGACATCTGAAGTGCATGCTATATTTAGACTACTATCACTGCTTTCCAGCTTTTTTTTTACTCGCAGCAATGAACTGAAGCCCTTTGTAGACCATGCCACCAGACTCCATTGACAAATTCTGCAATTTTACTTTATTGAATACAGGCGGTGATCTTCTCTTCTTTTCAGTAAGTGAAACAGATTTTTGCATGATACTATAACATTGTGCATGCCGTATTTACATTATCGCTGCTTTATGGCTTTTTTAGCCAGGAACTGAGGCCCTTATAATGCCCTCCACAAAGCTGCCAGACTTTTGACAATAACTGCAATTTTACTTTGCAGAAGTTTGGAGTTTTTTGAGGCTAAATAAATCAGTTGCAGTTGTATCGACTTGCACATAAAACAAGGGGAGGTGGCGGTGAATGGAGGATGGCGTGAGCACATCTGCTGGAAAGACACGCCCTTTTGAAGAGACCAAAGAAAATAAACAAGGTTTTGTGTCGCATCTGTGACCCTTTCTTCCAAAGTTGTGCTTGTTTGCTTGTTTTTATTTATTTGTTCTGCTTTGTTTATTGCTATTTAACTTTGGACGTGCTACGTTTACAGCATTATGACCGATTTTCAGCTTCTTCTTTGCAAGGAACTGAAGCCCCTTGTAGACAAAGCCGCCAGACTCCCTTGACAAAACCAGCGATTTTACTTATCAGAATAATTTTGTTATTAATTTATTTGTACGGCTAAACAAATTTTTGCATGATATTATACATTGTATATTCTGTATTTACATTATCACTGCTTTACAGCTTTTTCAAGTGGAAGTGAAATGCACTCTACAAAGCTGCCAGAGTCCATTGACAATAACAGCAATTTTACTTTGCAGCACAGTTTCCATTGTTCTTTTTTTTGTTTCGTTTTTTTTTTTTTGGCTGAACAAAGCAAATTTTTTTGCAAGATTAATTGTGACAAGTCGGCGGGGGGCTGAATACAAGTCTTTTTTGACTTAATCGAGAACAGCATGAGCACATCTGTTGTTGCAGGCGTTTGATAGCTTCCCATTTTGCGGCCAAAGAAAAGAAACAAGGTTTAATGTCACATCTGTGTCTCCGTGTTCATGTCAAACGGGCCTCCGTGTTTTGCTTTGCAGAGCAGACTGACTTCCTGCCTCTTAATCTTAATGGCCATAACCATCAGATCGCTCTCCTGTGCCGCCCCTCATCGCAGGCTGCGTTAATGAGCATTTAACCGTGTCAGGGTTTATCACACGGCAGGCTACTGACAGGTTAAACTTGTGGTGCTTCGGCTGCACCTGTTTCTAATGGCACGTTCTTCCATTCTTTGGCAGGTTTTTGAACTATTTCAATTTGCTGTTGAAACAACATTTTTATTGAAATGCTCTGGCTCACGCACACATACCACAAAGGTCAGGGAGGACATATCTTTTTTACAGCAGATGATGAGTGCAAGGATACGGCTGACGGGTGATGGTGGGGATCCAAGAAGCTCCAGATCCTCTCCTTTCACCATCTGATATGCCGCTTAGCAGTTTGTATGCTCTTTCTGTGCGTTTGACCTATTTGAAAGGAGCGTTTCAGCGTCTCCGCCCTGAACTGAAGCCTCATGTCCCCGGCGGCGGGAGTCTGGCCGCTCTTCTGGAGACTCTGGAAAATCATTCGCAGTCCCAGCTGCAGCTCCAGACCATGGCGGGGATGTTTGTAGTGGTGGGAGCGCAGCTGGTTTACATTGGTGAGAGCTGACCACAGGGGCTGTTGAGGTTCCTCAGATGAGATCCAGTCGAGCATGAGCCGGGTGTTTAATTTCTAAAGAATTAAAGCACAGGGACGAGTCTCTGGAGCAGGAAAAACAAGAAATGCAGGTAATCTGACATAAATCACTATAGACTGGCCTATTTCTTTAGGCTGTGATATGGAGTCAAGTTCTCGCCAGATAAAAATTGACACCACAGTGAAAGCGATACATGAAAGAAGCCTTTATTTCTGCAGCTGCATGCAGGTGTGGCCTTAGATCAAGCCTAACATTTAACCTCCTGTGTCCCCTAATGGCTCGGTGAGTCAGATGAAGCTGGATTTTAAAATATTCATATGTTTCCTCTGAGTGGCCCATTCAGTCTGTTGACTCCGGGGAGCCTCCGCCTCGACGAAATTACTGGATACCAGCGACTGAGACACCCAGAGGAGACTCGAGCGAGGTGCAGCTCTGCAGTATAAAGAGAGGCAGCCGCTCTCAGAGCAACAGAGAACACGCTTGTGCAGTGCAACGGGGAGGCTGCCTGCCCTGAGAGGAGTTGCTGCATAGTTCTAGTTGCATAATGAGGAAATAACTTCAGGTGAAAGAGAAAATACAAAAGACTCTCTTGCCTGTGGAGGAACGTGACACGACACCAACCTGGATTCATTTACGTTGAGAAGAGTCAGTTATGACTGATTGTCAAAATCTAAGCGATCCCGATCATCCCCATGGATTTCTTACTTCAAAGGTAGGTAGAATATATTCCCTGCAGTGATAAACTGAAGAATAAATTAATTTCTTTTATTATATTAGAACAAAAAAAGGTTAACTATAGTTGGAAAAAGGTGTATTTATAGCTTTATTTATTTATTTATTTATTTAATAGCTACCTGGATTTGAAATGCTTCATAATTAATTATTACTGTTTTTATTTCTTAATTATTTTCATATTTATAGCAATATATTAATACCCTTTAATGGCAAAATTTTACTTTAAATTAAATCTAAAAAAAGAAAAGTAAATGTAATAAATATGTGTGGGGAAAAAACACAAATATGATGTACAGTTACTTAAAAAATAATATTCAACACTACAATGGAATGTGCATTATGTATCTGCACATATTGTACAGTAAGGCGCTCTTGATGACTTGGCGAGTGGTGGTAAACAAGTCCACCACCATCGGCCTCTTTGAGTCTTACTTATTGATCTTCTGCGCATAAATAAATGATCAAATTACCCCCAGCGCGTGTATTCATGTGCAGGATTTGCTCTGTTTTGCTCTACCTCTAAGCAAAGGAATCATTTTAAAGGAATGCGCCGCGGCGGTGCGTTTGCTGTCAACGGTAACTGTCCAAACTTGTCCAGGCTTCCCTCGTTCGAAGGAAAAAAAGTTCGACCCTTTGCTCGGAAATGAATTTGTTTGAAGGCGGGCAGAGATGTGCACATATCCCCCACATATTTCCCTTGATAGTCTTCACAGCTACATGAACGGCAGCTGTAGTCGTGTGGGTTCTCTGGTGGACACAAGCTGCATCATTTAATTGGCATTCATGTCTGACATGTTGAATCTGTGTGCGGTTCAGACATCACAGCTCGGATTCCTCAGTGACTGATTGATAGCTCCTTATTATAAAACAAAGTTGCTGGTACATTTGTTTTTGCCGTAAATCTGTCGGCTTTTAATGTGCGTCCTATTAGCTCAGAGCCTTAGAGATGAGAAAACAGCCTCAAGTGTGTTCAATTTTTGCAAATCTGCAAGGCCGAAGGGAAACAAGTTAAGGCTCCGTGGACGTGAGACGCGATACGTCCCCTTATTCTTGTCGTTGGGCAGGAGTGAGATCTGGATAACTTCTCTAGATGCTGATGCCGTCTGAGCTGTTGAATTGGGTGCAACAGAAATGAAGCTCGACGACGGCAGCATCACTTTTAATGTTCAGAGAAAGAGAGAGAGCGCCAGCGTTTTTATACCAGATACGATTTGGTCCTGAAATAAGAACCTCCATCGTTTAAGAGGTCAAACCAGTTCACTGCTCAGATCCTGGAGGAAAGGGTGCAGCAGTTAATATTTTAAGTCAACACTTGATCTCCAAGGAAAATACTCTAATACTAATAATACTAATTTATTGCAGTGGCTCATATCCTTCAGTTTGACAGCTTCTTTCTCCCTCTCAGTATTTCCTCAGCCAGAGGAACCACGTCAGGCCCAGAGCCCAGCTGTGATGCTGGCGATGCAGCGCTCCAACTCCTCCGGCACCGCCGCCTCCTCCCCCGTCTCGAATCTCACCGCCGCGGAGCAGTCGCCTGAGATGGAGACTCACAACGCCACCGCCCCGCGGAGCAACCCCACGGCCGCCGTGCTCAGCATGACCCTGGGCATCCTCTTCAACGTGGTGGCGCTGATCATCCTCGCCAAGGCTTACAACCGCTTCCGTCGCCGGTCGAAGGCCACGTTCCTGCTCTTCGCCAGCTCCCTGGTGGCCACAGACCTGGCTGGACATGTAATCCCTGGAGCACTGGTGCTGAGGAGATACACCGCAGGCCTCACGGCTGATCCGACCGCCAGCTTTCGGGGTGACCCTGCGGATCCAGACTCCTCTTGTCTGTTTCTGGGAGGGTGCATGGTGTTCTTCGGCCTGTGTCCACTCTTTCTGGGTTGCGCCATGGCCGCTGAGCGGTGCCTGGGCGTCACCAGGCCTCTGCTTCACACTCGTCTGGTGACCACAGCACGGACAAAGATCGCACTAACCCTGATCTGGCTGCTGGCTCTGTGCGTGGCCCTCCTACCCTTCTTCAGCCTGGGCGCCTACACTTACCAATACCCCGGGACGTGGTGCTTCATCAGGGTGATGGAGGGCACTAAAGGCACAGACCTAGCCTTCGTGATGCTGTTCTCTGGACTGGCTTTGAGCTCTCTGGCTCTGGCCTTTGTGTGCAACACCATCAGCGGGATAACGTTAGTGAGAGCCCGGCTAAAGAAGAAGCCCGACTCCCAGCGGTGCTCGGCCAGGTCTCATGACACTGAGATGGTGGTCCAGCTGGTTGGCATCATGGTCACCTCCTGCATCTGCTGGAGCCCTCTGCTGGTGAGTGCAGGAACAAACTTGTCAATACACCATCATACATATCATATTCTCCTTCAGAGCAAAGTAGATTTGTTCAAATAATTTAAAAAACCACAACAAAATCACATTTAATCTCTAAACACAGTATTATTCAAGACAAGCTTAATCATTTTCTTTCATATTTCTTTTAAATGGATATAACTCAGACCACTTGTGCCCCATTTAGATTATTTATTTAGACAAACTTTCACAGATTTTTAAGTACAAGTATAAGTAAATTATTTTGATTTGCGGGCCTTGAAACCAAAAACCCGTTGAGGTTTCAAATCAGGCACAGACACAGAGGTTAGAAGCGAAATTGAGACGGAAGGCCGTTAAGTGCAGCAGGAAACAGGAAATTTTATCTTTCACAATCATTCCAGCCCGCTTCAGCAGCACCCTGTAAAGCGCAGTGACTCAACCCAGACTTCAGAGTGAGAGGTGTTCCCTCTGTGACAATACGCAATTCCCGTAAGACTTTCCCCACAAGTACAAGTGCACTGTCATGGACACATCTCAGACTTCTTCTGACTTGCACATTTGGCGCCTTAGGAAACTTTGAAATGCTCCGTTCCCTGGGGTTGAGCAACGTTTGGCTGCACGGAACGAGTTTTGTAATTGCCAGAGTGTTTTTTCGACACGTGTAGGAAACACTTTTTGCACACAAATGAGGCTTGGTAAACAGAATGTGATCGATCGCAGACAAGTCTGTCAGCGTTATTGAATTCCTAACGGTTACACAATCGTCGGATTTCTGCAGTGCTGAACGGCTGTTGAATCTTTTTATCCCAAATCTGCAAACTGCACAACGATTAAGGGAAAGTTGCTAAAAGCCATCTGCTCACATTAAATCACAGAATGGTTTAAACGCGGTGCAGATTTTGCTGCAGTTGTCCAGTCGGTCATGGTAGTAGGTAGGGGTGAAGAACAAGCCCAACAGGTCAGGATGAGAGTCAGGCACGGGGCATCGTCCCTGGTAAGGAGCTCAAACATACTGATTTGTACAAGAGACACTAAGATGGAAAGGGTTAACCCGGGCAAAGGGAGGTCTGAAGTCATAACAGGTCGTATTAGACCATTTTAATGGAGGTGAATGGTAACTCATAATCACCTCTGCGAAAGTTTCCGGTAATGCAGATCATGGTGTATCAAAAATAAATAAATAAAAAGAGTGCAGAGTTCCTTAAAGACGTGTCATCCAAGTAGCCTCTTGAGTTCCAAGACTGACGGGGGAGTCTGGGTTTAAATAGATGCATGTGTTACTGATGAACTCATAAATCATGTCACATTGTTGTGAATGTGCCGGTTTATTCAGCTTGAGTCAGGAGAGTGGATAAATGCGGGGCTTATAAAAAGTATTCAACCCACTGGATGCAGCGCTCAGTGTGTGTGGATGGGTCTCATCAGATCAGGTTTGCACATCTGGACATTTTCCTCCGTCCTTCTTTGCAGAGCGGGGGTCGAACACAATACAAACACATCCATCACTGTCGGCTCATCGAATAAATCTGTTTCCTTTTTATTTATTTCCCCGCAGGTCTTTGGACTGATGTCCGCCATGCGCTCCTACAGCAACACCCTCCACAGCGACATTGACACCTACAGAAGCCTGATGGTGACGGGGGTCCGAATGGCGACCTGCAACCAGATCCTGGACCCGTGGGTCTACATCCTGCTGCGACGGGCCATCCTCAGAAAGATCTACCGCCTCACCAAGAGGCAGGCCAGCTTCAAGGGAAGCCTGTTCCGCTCCGTCCGCTGGGACGCCAGCTCCTTTCAGATCTCAGAGAAAAACACTGTGTCTAAGATTTAAAGGAATCGGACGTGGCATCTATTCCTTTAAAGTGATCTTCTCTTTCATTTGGAAGTGGGATCAGACTTTCTGTCCCGACTTGTGGGAATACAGATCACTCTGGTTTATGTAAATGAAGTATTTTGATCTTCCGGATTAGATGGTTTTAATGTGTGCTAGTAGCGTACATGAGAGTGCAGTGGCAGTCTGTTCTCTGTGAGAGCAGATGTAAATAATAACAGAAAAAGGTTTGGTCAGTTTGACTGTCATGTATTAACTTTATACTCTCAAAGGAAACATCTCAACTCAAAAGTCTGTAAATGTTCACTTTGTTCTCGGTGTAAAAGTCTGTGACGCACGCGAGGGCGAAAGGAGAAAGGCTGTGATTTACCTCAGCAAGAAGATGTGAAAAAAAAACCCCAAACACCAATGTAGTGCTGTGACATGAGTGTGAATGTGTCTTTAATTGTGTGTTTGTGTGAGTGTGTATCTGCGGTGTATCTAAGCTACGTGCTGCAAAAAGCTAACTGAATGTGACTTTGTCGAGAAAAGGGAATGTAGGATGACATAATAAATGGTTTTCCGTAAATGCTGCATCTCCTTTTGGATCGTAATTGATGCTTTATGTGACATTTCCTTCCCTTCAAATGCTGCCATGTGGAAACACGAGTACGTCCTGTGGAAATAGCTGACTTTAAACGAGCAAACTGATCTTCTTTGCAAAGTTAGTGCAATAATATGTTTATGTCACCTTCAAATTAAATTAAAATCGGATCAGAGGATTTCAGAATAAGAGCCAATCATTACAACTTCCTTAATACAAGATCTAATAATCTTCAAAAGACATCCAAATGATTTTCTGCATCGCTAACAGTTTGTCCAGCACTGGCCACAACCAGGAAATTCAGCCATACTGCAGACTGTTTGATACAGAGAGGAGTCTCTTTCATCTCAGGATCTGCAAGTAAACTTTACATCTGTTTAAAGTCCAAGTGCATGCAGAACGAGATGGCAATCAGAATCACTGAAACTACAGTTTCTGTCGTACAAGAACAAAGCCACAGTTTGCCAGTGAACAAAGACCAGGCACACCTCACATTCCTATATAATATTAAATATTTCATTATTGTTATCACCAAAGAAACTGTATTTAAAGTGCAGTGTAAAGGAAAGCTGTGCAGATCGCTCCGTCACATCTTGGGAAACTTCCTGTGTGCTTCCAGAGCCAAAGATCACACACCCCAGGGAGCCCACCCACTTCAGACCTGTGGTTTTAACACCTCACCTGATAAAGACCATGTAAAGGTTGATGCCGAACCACTTTGGACTCCCGCTGACCCCGAAGCCGGATCTCCTGCAGTTTAGATACAAACCTGGCATTAGGGTGGATGACGCTGCCATCTATCTGCTGCACGGAGTCACTGTGAGGGTCATGTATATTTGACTTTAACGCTGCATAGCCACCGCTGCTCGAGGGGAAGCTACCTGCCACCACCTGCTGAGGAGACTGACATCCTGCAGGTGTGCAGGACGCTACTCAGGACATTTTATGACACTTTGACGCTGTAGTCCGAGAGGCCATGAGAAACGAGAACTCCTGTCACCCTCTGCTGCTGAGACTGCTGCACCCTCGGTGCACGAGGGAGCGTTTCCAGATGTCCTTTGCCCCTTCAGCAGTCGCACTCTTTGACCTCAGCATTTGTTTGCACTGCTACCGAGTTTCCTCCACAACCAAAGGCACACTTATCCTCTAGACAATACATCTGCTTGTCGCTGTATTGCTTCATCCTGTGCACTACCTGTATTCTAGTAACTTTCACGTTGTTCTCAGGTCATTTCTGGTGCAATACTTGCACCACTTACTCTTTATTCATGATATTCATGAATGTCTATACGTATAATCAGCCTCCAGCACGTCAGCCTTTTATTTAACTTAGATTTTCACTAGTTATTATTATTACTTTCTACATATCCAGGTCTCATTTAATATAAGACAATATACTTTTATATTATGTATTATTTTTTTAAATAAACTGTTAATAAGCTTTAAATAAACTAACACCAATAAATGAAAATAATCTGATCATGCAATAGGATTATAAACGCTATCTCGCGTTATCAATTAACATGATCAGCAGAGCCCTGTGAATGAATCAGCCAGCTAATTCAATTCAACGCAACGCTTGATAGCCACGCCCTCTGATTTAGAGCTCCCTTGTTCCCTATTGGCTATGCCTGTAGTCACGTGCAACTTCCGTCCAATGGGCGCCCTCGTTTTCCAGATCGTGGGCGTTTCCATTCGCGCTGCTGCCGACACCGGGAGCTAGCGTGAAGCTGTCCGCTAGCGTCAACGACACCACGGTAAGTAATAAGAAAATGTTTAAATTCAACCCCTGACACGTTCGTGGTTGATTATAATACCACGGATAATCACGAAGCGAGCTGCTGAAGTTTCTTATTGCGTGCTAGCATGGCCCCGTATGCTTGAAAACTTTGATATGTTTGCCTTTGTTCGGCAAAAGCTAAGATGCTAATGCTAACTGTGGCCGAGGATTCAATGGGGTCTCCTCGGTCTCGTCTCCTCGACCATTTTGGTGCCCGATAAGCAGCAGAACAGCGTTAAAATGCAACCTCGAGCGTGCGTTTGCATCGTCTCCAGTTATATTTACTTCTGCTTTTTGCAAATGCGACGCGTGGCTAATGTTTTTGGCGTGTTTTTTGGTGCGTTTGATGGAGCGTGTTGTCGCGGCGCAGATAAAAAAAAAGACTGGTGATCGGTTTTGGTGTCGGGGGCTTGTTAGCTAGCTCCCGTCGCCAAAGCAGCCTTCGCACCGAATTAAAATGGCGTCTGTTTTTTGTGTTTTTTTTTTTTGTTTCTTTTTAAATCTATGGTTCGGGTCCGGACGTTTATTTAACAACA
>JASGAT010051516.1:0-11756 GCA_030220025.1 Chelon auratus | reverse complement strand
AACGGAACTGCAACGTACAGAAAAGCTGATGAGTTGCAGCTAAAACATGACTTTGTGAAACTGTGTGGATTCACAATCAAATAAGATGCAGGGAAAATGAAAATGTAAGAAAATAAAATCTATCAAAAATCGTATAAAATGGGGAGGGATTTGTCTGAAAAGTTGAGGAGCTTACGACAAATCCAGAGGAGGTGCAGAGGAGATACTGGCCAAGAAACCAAGTACAATACAAAGTATTTTGAACTGTCCTGTGATTCCTTCAGTAATCATTGAGAACCCAGCACAGAGTGCGTACTCCAAAAGTCTGAGCAGCTACTGCAGGATGTGGGAAGGTGCTCTCAGAAGTCACTGAGGATACTGATGTCGGCGAACTCTTTGCGGTAGCGGTGAGCGCACAGGGTGAGCAGGAAGGACCACTTCAGGCTCATGAAGCTCCACACACAGGACAGGTAGAGACTCCGAGGGTTGGTCAGGGCTGCAGCAGGGAGAGACACAGGTAAGCACTCATATACAGGCATGGAAATGGAACACAGTACTGCACACACAGTGAACAGCATTACTAAGATCTCTGCAGCACGTTATATTGTTAAAAGTAAGTGGACACTGTGCCCACATCTCACTCAAGAACCACATTACTTTAATGATGGCTGACATAATTGAGAAAGAGCCAGCTCAATAAATCTATAAGGCACTTTGACTCTTTCTTATTGCTGTGAAAGTAAACCTCAAGTTATCACATGTATGCTCAAAACAGAAAATGTCAATCAGAGATAGGGCTATTCAGCAGCTCTGCAATAGTGACTGCAAAAGAGTGGTGTAACATGCTGTGAGGTGTTCACATGAACATGAGTTTTTCCAATTTTACATTTCGCTTAACAAGCAGATCAGGATGTGGTTGGAGTCTGTGCAGACCAGTGCAGACAGGGTTTTCCAAACTAATTGGAGAAAACCCCTTTTGTTCACTGGGGTATTTTCACAGATCAACAGGAAACCTATAGCCACCAGGTCTGAAGCACAACATTGTCTAGAGCTTTATGGTTACATTGACGTATAGTTCCATTCACCGAGGCTTCAAAGAGGCGCATGGGGAAAAAATGACACAAAAGTGTGTCGAGAGAGTGGCCTATGATCTGACATTCCAACATTAGTGGAGGAATGAATCCACTGTGACTGAGATGGAGAGTACAGAAGAATTTCTCAGGTGAAGCAGACAAATATAATCAAGCACACACTTTCTGTCAAATTCATTAGATACAGTTAGGTCAATATTTGTACTCTAACAGTTATCAAAGATTTTTACCAAAAAACATTCAAGTTATATGGGCTCAAAGTGCTGACTTAAATTACCAGACTAGAAGAAAAGTGTAGAAGGTTTGGAATGTGTCGTGAGTCTATGCATGCAAGATGATAATTGGTAAAACACATGATTATGCAGGGCTTCCAGCGGCCTTTGGTGCTTATTGATGATGATTTATTGATGATGTGACAAAAGTCAGAAACAGCTGGATGAATTGCAGAGTGTATACGGATTTACTGTCTGGTTAGGTTTAGTCAGATAAGATAAGATGATGATTGTGTCAAAGTACAGATGGACAATGACCCAAGATGTACAGCGAAAATAACACGGGAGTTTATGAATGTGAAGTGGAATATCTGCTGAGTCAGTCGTCTGATCTCAGCCTGAACTATCTTGCTTGCTAGCGGCAAACACAGAAAGACCAACGAAGAAACAGCACCTGAGGATAGCTGCAGTAAAGACTGGGGAAAGCCTCACAAAGGAGGAAACCAGTTCTTTGGTAATGTCCATGGGTATACTGATACTGGTATGCCGGCTCTATTAAATCGTCTCGTCCTCTCCAACTCAGCTGTAGCAAGTTTGCTAAACCTCTACCTAGCTAACGTAACTCACATCACTCGCTCCGTCGTTTTTACCCTCTGTTGTTAGTGTTGTTCCCATGGTAACGCATGTTCTTTCTCAGGAAGAGTTTACTCCACCTTTAATTGCAAAGTTAGTGAACAATATCATCAGATCCGACACAGATTACTGATCAAGGATCTGTGGAATGCACTGGAACAAACAGAGGCCCCTCCTCTCAACCCATAGGACCCAAAGACCAATCCCCTACCAATCCTGTCCTGGTGCCAGACAGGGTTGGACACCCATAAAAGGCCTGTGTCCATTTCCAATAACAGGCCCAAACTTTGTTGGAGGCAAAAGGTAGAAATAAATAATATTAGGCCGGTGGTTTTAATGTTGTGGCTGGTGAGTGTACATACCACAATATAAAAATATGCTTAATGACGACAGAAGGGGATGTGGAACAACTTACACTCATGGTTGCTGATGGCAATGAACAAGAAGCTGAAGAAGGCCACGACTGCAAGCAAAGAGAAGAAAAGCCCCATGAAGAAGAAGAACTTGAGGCCCTTGAGCCAGGTCCGCCAGTAGTCCTGCAGGTACATGATGTGAGTGATCAGGCACCAGAGAGCCAGCACACCTGAGGGAGGACACACAGCCTGTGATGTTAGCTTTCAGAGGACATCTGCATTATTGTTTTGCTTTTTTTTTTGTTTGTTTTTTTAAACTTCAATCTAGTGATTTTTCATGAACCTATGAACTAAGATCATGGCTCCACATTGTTACAATACTTTTTTTAAAATCACCATCCAGAAATGTGTTGTTCATTCGATTGTTGCAAATAAGTGGTTGGAAGTTCAGAACTTAAAGTATTGCATTTAAGTTGTTGAATCCTTTCATAGCAACAAAACAATAAGCACGCTTTGGTGTCATGAAAACAACAGTGTAAACCATCAGGACGCAACCAGCCAACTTTCTCCTTTATTGTTACATATTCCATTAACTGAACTCAGGATATCTGGTGATTCCAAATCAAGTACAAGAGCTCTATTTTCTACAAATCCCAAAGTTCTCTAACTAAGCTAATGTAACTGAATATTAGAGTGATGTTGACTAACAAGCAGTATTTACTGTTGGTTGTCTCTCAAATCTTTGATGCCACACAGACTCCTTGAGTTCCCGAAATAGAAAAAAAAAGTTTCATATATCTCTAACATTAGTGACAGTCTGGAAATATCAAAAACAACCCCAAAACAGGTGTTTAGAAAAACATTAACAAGTACAACTGATCATATACACTCAGTACTGGCCATATCATTAGGTACACTAGTGAAAACAAATGCATTCCAATGTAATAGTCCTGCACTAAATCTTAGCTTCATGAAGGTTATGGTATTCAGCATTTGTTTCAAATGACTAAGAGAGCTGTTGATTTTGGAGGCTGTGGTTTGTAGTAATGTTGGACTGTATTTTGTTGTACTGACACATGCATCTATCATTTTGACAACCCCATTTTAGTCAGTGGGCTAGGCTGAATAACAGAAACACTTTGGTGTTTAATTCAGTCCATTTTAACAGCACCACAAACTACATCCTCCGAAATGATCATCTAGTTGAATGACCACCTTTCTGATGCTGTTTCACCATAAACTGAACATCAGAACAGCCATGAAACTAACATTTAGAGCAGAATGCTTTGTTTTCATTAGTGTATATGAACGGTGAGTGTATAAACAAACTAAATTTAGCTGGTTGTGAACTTCTGCTCATGTGAGTGGTGAATGTGCATTTTCAGTCCATGACGCAGCATGTTCCCAACTGCTGAGTCAATAGGTCACACTTCTTTCTTCATTCTCACTTTAACAGAAGGAAGTGACAGCAGTTTCTATGTGTTTCTATGGGAGCCAGGCCTATGTTTGCTATACAAGACTTTGCTCTTTCCAGAATGTGTATTTTTGTCTTGCAGCCATTTGGAGGAGGAAAATGCAGCTTTCAGTTTTCAAAAGGAAAACTGTATTAGTAGCAGTTTATCAGGACTTATCACTGACATTAGTTGTATGAAAAACAATTGAGGCAAACGTTGAATTTCTGACTAAAAATAAAAAGAGAGCACATATCCATTTGATCTCTTTTGCAACATGTACGATCACATCCCGTGAATACCATGAGTGCAGAGGTCACAAACAGAAACCTGTAAAACTTAACAGTGTCTCAAAGGTCAGATGCATGGAGGTAAAACTTATCGCATCTGTTTGCATAACTGTGCATAAATCGTTGTTTCTGGCAGACTTAACAGGATCCAACGTTGTCATTTATAAACCTACTAGCTACAAAGGCAAAATCCTTGTATTGTTCGTATTTATGTTCAGACTGAATGAGTCTGAACTCAAAGCAATACAATGGGAAAGGAAAATCTATTGATCTACAACAATAAGACAATCAGCTTTTTTCGCTATGTCGCATTTCCCTTCATTTATTATTTTATTGTACTTATTTATTTCATTTTCCTGCCGAGTGTTCCTGTGGTTTGTTTTAATTTCCGTACAGGTTAATATTTGTAGGAGCTAATTCATGCATAGTTGCATGAAATGGTAAGAAACACACAAAATATGAAACACCACAGCATATTGTTTCTTTTTCTACTTTTCGTGTTATTCTTTTAGACTTTTATTTCTTTTTCCTTTGAAAGATGCCACGTGACTGCAATTTCCCTTTCTTTTAAGAATGTTTTTTGGAGAAAAAATTGTGGGTGAGAACATGCAAAATGCAAAATATTAAAACAAACCTTTAAATGCATCTGTCTTATAGTTCCCAGTTATGGAAACGTGAGTTTTTAAATATTATTTCCTATATTTGTATTATTTCTGAACTGACTTGATTGATCAGCTGACTTATATGTCCTTCATATATAAGTTTATGGCAGTGACCTCTGTCTACACAAAGGATCATTTTAAGTCTGTGGGTTTTGTAACTAGGAGGAGTCCACTGGAATAAAGACAGACACACAAGCTGTGGTTAAATCCATATCATGCTCTGAGTGCATTGCTGAGGACACACTGTTTACTTTACCTGACAGTCCTCCCATGGCTGCAGTCCACGGCTGTTTGAACACGATGTTCCACACAAGGAAAGAAGAGAAGCCCATTATCATACCAAACGACGCGTAGCCGATACTAATGTACGTTTTGTTGACAGCCATTATAGCTAAAATAAATAAAGGCGGCGCGGGGTCAAAGCAAGAGACTGAGCTGGAGCTGGAGCTGGAGCTGGAGGACAGCCGAGTGTTGTGAGAGCTGCTAATTTCAAAACAACTGCATCCGGTCGGTCTGCAGACACCGCGAGGACTCGGCGTGGCTAAACGTGTGCGTTCCGCTGACTAATGTTTTCTGTCACAGGGGGGTGAGACATGACAAAGCGTTTCTAACGCGAGCCGCTGTGTTTTTCTTCTGCTATCCAGCTGCAAAACATAACGCTTCACTTCACGTCATACGATACCAAGCAAAGAAACCAGCTCGGTCCCAGCGGCGAGGCTCCGAGCTGCCGCAGCGCCCCCTGCAGGAAGACAGGAAACCAACAGCTGTCCCACAAAGATCCAACACTGCAGGGCAATAACAGGCACAACAAATGACTGTGAAGGTTCTCAGTCATGCAGCTCATGGTATGTCCAAAAACGTTAAGGAGAGGCAACCGGACTTGTAGAGTTTTTTGTAGACGTGGCAAAAACAGAGCGTAGTTTATAAGATAAAATAATAATAATAACATAATCTTTGAAAGCCATCCACTTATTATCTGTGGCTCTGAGGTGGAAAGAGTGGACACCTTCAGGTACCTGGGAGTGACCATCTCACAGGACCTGTCGTGGACTCAACACCTGAACACCATCGTGAAGAAGGCCAGACAGCGTCTCTACCTCCTCAGACGCCTCAGAGACTTTAAGCTCCCTCTCAAGGTGCTAAGGAACTTTTACACCTGCACCATCGAGAGCATCTTGTGTGGGAGCATCACCACCTGGATGGGAAACTGTACCAGGCAGGACTTCCTGGCCCTCAAGAGGATGGTCTGTTCAGCGGAGTGGACCATCAGAACCCCCCTCCCCAACCTGCAGGACATTTATTACCACCAACGTTTATTACCAAACGTTGCAGGTTAAGGGCCAAGAAGATCCTGAAACAGCCCGGTCACCCGGGACACTCTCTGTTCTCCCTACTGCCATCAGGTTGGCGTTTATGATGCCTGAGGACAAAGACTGAGAGGCTGAAGAAGAGTTTCTATCCACATGCCATCCGCCTGCTCAACTCTGAGGCTTAACCGGACCTATCTATCTATCTATCTATCTATCTATCTATCTATGTAAATCACAGTGGGCAGTAGTATACAGTGCACACAAGACAGAGAAAAGTAAACATTACATAAATACAAAAAAAAAATAGCAAATTAAGTACAGTTTATGTATGTGGTCTACTGGGAGCAGGGTCGGTTGCACAACCTCATAGTAGCAGGAAGGAAGGACCTGTGGTAACGCTCCTTCACACAGTGCGGGTGAAGCAGTCGGCTGCTGAAGGAGCTGCCCAGTGCTGTTAGAGCGCCATGGCGCTGGCACTACTTTTCCATCAGGCATGACAGCTTCGCAATCATCCTCCGATCACCTGCGCAGGACCAAAAGAGCAGTCCAGAACAGAGCCAACCTTCTTCGCCAGTCTGTTTGGTCTCTTCTTGTCTGCTGCTGAGATGCTGCTGCTCCGTAGAAGTGTCATAAAAGTTCTCAGTAGTGCTCCCTGCAAAAAACTTAGACCCTAGTGTGGTCAGTCCAATCCAGTGTTTTGTTCAGGTGAACACCCAGGTACTACTAAGAGTCAGGGACCACATATACAAATGAGGAGTTGTCTTTTTTACAGGTTATTATGTTACTGGTCCGGTTAGCTTGGAATGAACTTGGGCCATATGTGGTCCCTGAACTACAATAAGTTTGACATCCCTACTTTACAGGCTCATTAGGGGGCTGGAGCCTATCCAGGCTGTTATTGGTCAAGAGGTGGGTCTTAGAAATGTGGTAGGAAGCACAAAAGCACCCAGACGAAACCTACTCAGGCAGAGAAAGACCCTCGCCAGCTGGCAGGTCCAAACCTAGAACCCTTCTTGCTGTACTACATGGTGCACCACTGTGCCAACCATTACAACACTGGTGGGGAGTTTCACACTGATATCTTGTTGTACTGCTTTTGTGCCATCACAATAAAGGAATTCAGTTCAATTAAACTCAAATGGGTGCAGCCATTCATGTGGATGAAACATACCACCTACCTTAACACTGTTGCAGATTACACAAACACCACGTCATAGCAACAGCATACCCTGAGGGTAGCGTCCTGAAAAACTGATCCATGGAGGCCTAACCTTGGTGCCTGATAACATATGACACATTCAGAGGTCTTGTCTACTCTTGGAAGAGTCAGAGCTGTTTTGCCAGTTCAAGGTGGACCTACACGATATAAGACTTGTTAGACACAGCTTCATTAAAGGGACTGTGATAAGTTACAACAAATTAAAACACTGACTAAAGATCCAGAGCAGATGATAGTTCACCAACCCAATGATCCAACCTTGCTTTATAGCCCGAGCCCAGAACGTACTCTTAATATCATATAATACCAATGATGGAGATGAAATGTTAAAGACAGCCCAGGTCTCCAGCGCTGCATACAGACCAGGATTAAGACCAGAAACCACATTACGTTTCACATTAACACAGACGGAATGGGGCTTTGCTATTAATGACAGTTTAATTGCAGTTACACAATTTTGTGGCTTTGTGTTGCCAGTGGTGCCTTCAGAGGAACATGCATGACATTTTAGAAATTAATACAATGATCATCTGAACTGTTGTCCATGTAAATTTAAACTGGGTCTCTATCGGGTCGTAAGATAAACCTCGGGATCTACATGGGTTTGGAACATAGACTGTATATAAATGGGGACAACGCGTCCCCACTACCTTGCATTGGCCAAACTGACACTATTTTCCCAGGGATATGTGAGTGCCATCTTGTGAGTTTGGAGCTAGAGTTTGCGCAGTACAGTCCGAGAGTGGAGCCGCACAGAGCCGCGTTATCAATGACCCGCTCACACTTCCACCAGACTCACTCTCGTTTTAATTAATACTGTGCTCTGATCTACCACCACCTGCTACAAAGAAATGTTGGATTATACACTGTACTTTTCTTCCCAACTCGAAAAATGGACACTTCCGTATGCATCTACCCAAAATGACAGAAACCATCCTTGAAAAAAAGTTATTTGACGTGTATTTTAGTGTTTTAGTTCGGCCCAAGTCCTACCCACTAATATGAAGGGGGTGGAGCGGATTACCTATACTGCAGCCAGTCACCAGGGGAGCTCTACTTGCTTTGGTTTCACTTTTGAAGAGCTGTTCCATCGTCTATCTTTATTTATAGTCTATGGTTTGGATGTTTTCTACAGGACACAGCAGTTGGTTCAAAGTAAACCACAACAGCACAGCAGCATCTGGTAGCACACTGCAAATATGACTTGCAATGTGTGGTTTTGGCCCAGATATCAAAGGTTTGAACCAGTTCTAAATGTGAGACTGCAGGTAAAATAGCGTTAGAACAACAGACTTTGTGTGGTTAGAGACAAGATTTTTAATTTTTGAACATTCAAACATTTTTCTTTTTCAAAAAATTTTCAGAAAGAAGTTAACAACACATAAGAATAAACACACAAAAACTGAAAAAAGGCACTAGTGTTAAACGAAAGTTGTTTCTGCTTATCTAAAAACAAAGCTGAACACCTGCTCACCTGAAACACATGTGGCTTTAGTCAGTTAAAACTCAGAGACTTGTGCAATTTGAGGAATTGTTCCTGCAGGTGAGAACTGGGTCCTTATCAAATGTGCACAATCCACCGATAGTCCTAATAAAAACCTAAACTCCTGGTGTCTTTGATCTGAAAGGGGTTTGAGTGAATGAGAGATGAATCCAGAACTTTTTCTGAAAGTAAATTGAATAACAACAATATGACTGATGGATTAATCAGTATATCAAACTATACATCATAAGAAAAGTAAACTTACAGAGTAGTAAGATGAGAAATGTGCATCAAAAATTAAAGACAAATAACAAAAAAATGAAAAAAACAAAACAAAAACAGAAACTTCTTCTTAGTGAAACCAATAAAATAAAATCACATTCTTGAAGTCAGTAGTGTTGTGGAGATAATAAAATATAACTTCAAGTCATTTGCAGCCAGAGGGCAACCATATGTAGCGTGACAAGGTTTTCCACTAGTCTGAGTTAATCTCGGTGCCACACTGTGAGAGCATGCGTTTTCATAGCAGCTTATTTAGGATGGACAGTAAGAAGACTTTGCAAGAAGTAACTGAAAAAGAACTCATCCAACTTCTCCTTCATGCTCTTGATGATGGCCGTGTCACGGTAAATGCGTTGAACAAGAATGTCTTCTCTGGAGTACACCAACAGATCACACCACGGCGTTCCGGTCACCATCATCTCTCCTTGGATGTGCCAATAGAACAGGTGGTGCCTCTTTAGCTGTAAAGCTCCATTCCTGCCGAACAGGAAATTGGAATCGGAGAAGCTCGACAACATGACACATTTAACGTACACCAGTCCAAAGTGGTCCTGCTCTTTGGGGTCATACACCAACCCGTGAGGTGTTGCCCCCAGCCACGGAGCATTTGGATGGACAACCAAACCACAGGGATACCAGTTCACGCACAAATGGCGGCAGTATTCCCGAAGAGCTTCAGTCTTCAGTTCCTCCTCTATCTGTGCCATCTTGGACTGGGGGGGTCCTTTCAGAAGCTTATATATCAGGTCATGTGCATGTTTAGGTCCTGGTTGAAGTTTGCAGATATCTTTGAAGCGGTAAGTCAAACGCAGCTTCCGCAGCTCCTCTACAGATTCCTTGCATTTACGTGTTGAGAGCTCCAGATGATGTGCTGCCTCCCAGGTGATCTGCATGCCATTTACATGTTCCTGATCCTCAGCACTGAGGGTAGAAAGGTCCACTGGCTCTAGGTTGTTAATAGCAAGCGGGAGCTGCGGCTGAGGGGGAGCATCATCACAAATATTATAATCCTGACTTGATGGCAGGGGGAAATGATAGGAGAGAGGGCAACCTTTAGGGACTTTACCAAGAGCACAGTCTACCAATTCCACATCCGTTGTTAGGTCCATTGTGGTGATGAGAGGCTTCTTGTCATCAGGAAAGTCCATAAAGGCTTCCTTGAGACTTTCAAAAAATGGCTGGCAGTCAGGTGGGGGAGGCATGAAAGGTTTGTAGGGCATGATCCTGTAACAGAAACACGTTGCATGTTACTATTTTTATCTGTGAAAACAGGTAGGACTATGTCAGAGTCTCACTATTCTTACCTAGGAAACTTTAGCATGGTTTTCTGAAGGGACGGCATTTTCTTCTGCTTGTAGCACAATTTCGATCCAAGGAAAGAACAAATGCATATTACACATGTGTTAAACAGTTTTAACAACAACTGAGACTTGCAATGTGAACAATGCATCCTGCAGTTGCAGTTCTTAGGGGCTCGGTTTCAAAAGACATTCCAGGAATCAATCCTGAACCAAGCTTTGATTAACCTCTGACTGATTGTCTTCCAAGGGAATCCACTGCTTACCAAACTAGTAAACAATAATCAGTACCACTCTGGGATTGTGTGTGCTGAGAGAGGAAAAAAAAATCATCAAAATGTGTGGATTGTAGATTAAAGGAAATAAGGAATTAAAGTTATTTATACTAAAATTGCTTGTTTGTTGTTCTTATAGATACTATTGAGGAGCTTAAATAAAACCTTGATATGAACCTGCACATGCTGAGCAGGAAAGTACAGTCCTCAAAACGTGACAGAGCAGCAAAAAGCTGATACAGGGCTCCTGGTGCACCCATAAAAGGTTACATGGTCATCAAAGGGAAACCTTACCTTCCACTGTCTCACAAAAGCCAATGTCTGAGACTTGCAAAGCAACATCTGGATAAGCCAGAGTCTTTGATAATCATCAGTCTTTTGTTGAGGAATAAATAACGTTAAACTGGATTTGGCAACAATCACTTAAAAGTTTGGGGACAAATGAGCTGCGGTGATGAATGATAGTACTCTTTGCCAACTCTTAATGACAGACAAGGATGTCCCGATTGGTACATTTCTAAAATGATCATATCAGATAGGTATCGGGCTTCAACAGTTATTTATTTTAGGTCTGCCATGAACAAAAACCCCATCCTTGTAGCGTCAAAACATTTTTTCCCGTTCATTGGCTAGCGTCAAAGCTGCCAAAAATGCAAGAAGCAGCATAATCATGTGACTAAACATGTCTGCTGAGTGGAAGTGGAAAATCAGAAAGTCAGTCGGACAGCAATTTGTAAATGATGCAATGTGGACGTTTATGGCGTTAGATGACCATTTCTTTAGAGCTCTGTTGGAGCATCTGGAGCTAGGGTACAAGCTACCCTTTCCTCACTGCATCAGCTCTGACAGCCCTACTTACTGGACTTGGAATGCAGTTGCACAAGTGATCCGGGAGGTTGACATCCATATCTGAGCAGGTTAGAAAGGGGACCTCTAATTAATGTTTCTTTAACTACAGAACTCTACTTTTAACTACAAAAAGATTCTGCTTGAGCAGACATGATATTTAACTAAGACAAAGGATGTAGTGGCACTTAATGACTGACAAACACAAATGTATTCTTTCAATTATGTTTGTTATTAGGGGAATACATTGTTTTGTGTGTTTGTGAGCTGGATGTTCACAAAAGCAAAAACAGTCAAATGAATTAATCAAATGCTTCAGATTTGTGTCGTTTTTCCCCAAACTTACATTTATCTTTGCAGATGCAGTATGTG
>JASGAT010050245.1:0-11442 GCA_030220025.1 Chelon auratus | reverse complement strand
GAACAGCACAAGGTGTTGACCTGGCCTCCAGATTCACTAGATCCCAAACTGATCAAGTATCTGTGGGATGATCCACAGAGGCCCCTCCCCTCAAAGCCCCCCCAACAGGACACTCTCAGAAGGCCCATGTCCATTCTCTGATGAGTCACCAGAAGACCTGCACAATATTAGGAAGGTGGTCATAATGTTATGCCTGATTGGCGTATGTGGCATCTTTGAGGCTAGATATATTTAATCCAACACAATTCAATAGTACTACAAACCACAGCCTCCACAATAAAAACAGTTATTTTAAATGAATCCTGAACCCCAGAGCCTTCATGAAGAGAACATTTAGTGCACGTCTGTTATAAAAGAATGTTTTCACTCACACCAAAATGTCGCCTCTGAAGATGATGCAGCCAGATATTACACTCCGTCCTAAATGTTGAAGGAGTTATAACATATGAAGACAACATTTCTCTGGAAACAGTCTGAGCTGAGCCTCTGTGTGAGCGATCACCTTGAAGAATAGGCGGACGGTTACGTCACATCCTGCGCTTCGATTAATCGGCTGAATGATGGAGGAGAAAAACATGAAACATCCTTGTGCTTGATTTGGAGATTGTAATGTTGGACAAATTGCCGTAGTGGTGCAGTATGTGGAGTACAGCCCCGCTGCTATTCATACATCAATATCTGACTGTGGGCTCGCTCCGCCAGCCCCGGAGGACTGATGGCAGAGTTGCATCACCGGTATCGATCATTACTGTTTGTGAATTAGCGAGGGGCGAAACCGAGCGGACGCCCAGTGAACTGAAGGATGCGGTTGCCATGGGAACGCCGCCGCGCCGCAGGGCAACGCAGAGAAAGCTGAGCTCCTCAGTCAGCGGGTCTCCCCATGTGATGCTCAATCAAAGCCTCGGCCAGGTTTGCTCCTCGAAGGAGAAACTTTGTTGTTTTCTTTTTTTTTTCCTCCTTTCCCTCTCTTACTCTCTCTTTCTGTTCTCACTTCTTCTCCGTGTGTAACTCAGTTGGACTCAGTTGCCATGGAAACGTAGCCGTGAGACTGTACGGGACGTGGCTGGAGCTCAGGAGGAGGAGGAGGAGGAGGAGGAGGAGGAGGAGGAGAGCGCTGTTTGTTCATTTGGAAAAAAAAGAAAGAAGAAAGTTGGAATGGATGAAATCCGTCTCTCTGGCTGGATCCAGACCTTCATTCATTCTGAGCTGAAAGACAAAAATCACAGAGAGGCTCCACAGAGGACGAGTCCACGAGGGATTAGAGCTCCTCTGAGCCGTCTGGTCTCTGCTAGAGTAGAAACAAAAAGAAAAAAGAAAAAACGTATTTCTGCAGATTTACTCAAGCTGTGTTCTTCTGTACATCCAATTTATAACTTAAAGGGAAACAGAAAAGCTGCACCATAACAAAAGTCATAACCTGTGTAGCTTTCAAGATTAACCAGGTGGAAGAGCTGGTCGACCTCTTCACTCTTCTGACCCTGAACGGTGAGGTCAGCTGGTTTTATGAACAGCTAATGAAGAAAGAGATAATTCATCAGTTGACTAACAACTTAACCCTCCTATCCTACTGTCCTCCGGGTCAAATCGGACCTGTCTTTAATGTTTCTGAATCACATAATTTGATATAAATGCTAGGGATGCACAGCTAATTACATGCTATACAGTAGGGGGAGAGAAGAACTTAGATAAGATAGTAGAGGATAGGTGCTTGGTGCATCGTCCCCCAGCAGCCTAGGCCTATAGCAGCATAACTAGGGGATGGTTCAGTGTCACCTGAGCCAATAGTCAAACAGACCAAGTCCAAAGTTGCATGGTTGACGTGAAGACATATTTTAGTTCCAGTTCCGACACAAATAACAACAATATTAAAACAGTAAATCTTTAAATTTTGAATACAATTACTGGTTTAGTTGTATATTTGTTGTTTTTCTCTGAAGTCTGTCCCCACTGGGGACGTGTAACTCAATACAGGAGAATGAAGTCAACCAGTTTTATGAACTTGGTTATTTTAGGTTTTATAAATAGTTCTCTGCGATTCAAGGAAAAGGAAGATGGAGAGAGGGACACACAGCTAATCACGTGATACACAGTAGTAGGAGAAAAGAAATCAGATAAGAAAGTAGAGGACAGGTGTTCGGTGCACGCCCCAACAGCCTAGACCTATAGCACCATAACTAGGGGATGGTTCAGTGTCACCTGAGCCAATAGTTGAATAGACAGATGGAGATGGAGACAGGGACTAATCTAATCTAATAACATGCTATACAGTAGTGGTACACAATGCATGAGTAGAAGAAATTAGAGAAGAAAGTTGAGGATACATGCTCAGTGGATCATCCCCCAGCAGCCTGAGTCTATAGCAGCATAACTAAGGGATGGTTTAGTGTCACCTGAGCCAATGGTCAAACAGACTGGGTCATTTTTGACCTGAGAGGTCAAAAGTTGCACGGTTGACGTGTGCTGCACGCTGGTGGAAGCTGAAGCTGCACGCTGAATCCTTAAATATTTTTAAATTTTAAAGTGAAAGCACCATGGAACAAATGAACCCAGTTCCTACATGAACAACAATTTTGAATACAATAACTGGTTTAGTTGAACGTTTTCAGTATTTTCATTGTTTTTCTCTGCAATCTGTTCCCACTGGGATCAGTAAAGTTTTCTAATCATTTCTGTTTCTTTCAAATCATGATTAAGAAGCTATGTCTCCTTTTTGTAAATGCCATCCCTTAATGTCTCAGTCTCATCCTCTGGGGGGAGTCATTTCAGATTCACTGCTCATTTCCCCGGGTGACTCGGTCCTGACTCAACATGTGCAGGAGGGTGTCGGGCTATTAAAAACCGTTACAGGTGTATTTTTAGTTTCCTTCTCTCCACGCTGCCCATGAGTGCAAACCCACAGATGATTTCTCACAAGCTCGTGCCGCCTTCTTCTTTTTCCTTTCCCCTGTTTGCAGCTTTGAAGTCAAACCAGAAATCCACCGAACGGAAACAGCTCAGAGGAGGAACGGCTGCACAGTCGTTTTGCTGTTTGGGATTAGCAATTAGCGTCGTTTTCTCACCTAATATGACTTCATCACACAGATAATGATCCCCGTTGTGCCTGTGGTGCCTGTAATATCTGCTGAACAATATGGAAGTTATTTTAAAGTCAGAAATTTGAGTTCATCTTCTCGTCTTTCAGTGTTTTCTAACAGTATCTCACATTTTTACAGTGCAGCATGTGGAGACCGTCACATCTACTGCAGCCCTCCATCACTCAGGAGGCTTTCACACCTATATTTTAATCCAGTTCAGACATTAATTGATGCAGTATTGGTACAGTGTTGCATTCAACCATGGTTCACGTCCCTAATGCTACATTTTTGCAGATTGTTTTGTAGTTGGTCATAATTTTGCAGGAAAAATTGGATTGTAGGAAATATTAAAATCGTTTTCAATCAAGTGTAGTCCACAGACCGTAAAAAAAAGTTGACGCCATGACAGCTGCCTAAAGTGAAGCCACAGCATTTGGAGCTCCCCTTGGTGGCTGGCTGCAGTATAGGTCATAACCTCCGCCCTCTCCATCAAATATATTTATACATATAGAATGTGGCTCCACTCTCAAACAGAACTGATCAGACTCTGGATCAGAACCCACTTTGACAATGTTTCTGTATATGTGATGAGAAGGAGCTCTGTTGCTGCCGGGCCCAGCAGGTAACCACTGCTTGGTTGTATAATATATAATTATATAGGTAGGTAGGTAGTTGTATCGCTCAGTGGGTAACGTGTTCACACTGCAAAGGAACTGCTCTGAGCAGTGATTGCAATCTGTCTCAGACCACCCCCTCTAACCCAGCTCAGCTCGGTTCATTTGTTGCAGAACAGAGTGTGATTGCTGTGTTCGCTCCGGCCTAAACTTAACCAACACTAAAGGAATAAATAAATAAATAAAATGTGAAGGCATCCTCTAACAATCCTCACAGAGCCTGGAGGTCCTTCTGAAGAGCTAATGATGGTCCCACTAAGCTCAAACTGGATTAGGGTGGTGTGTCTCTGCAGCATGTTGTGGTGTCAGCTCCTCCTCCATGTTTCATCGTTGGGAAACATACATGCAGATACCATCTGGTCACCATCTGGTTGTCTTACAAAGACAGTTCTGTCAGCTGCACTCAAACTCCAGGTTTCCTCAGGTTTAATATCCATTGTTTATGTTTCTTGGTCGGCAGTTTTCTTCTTCTTCTCCTTGGTCTTCCTGAGTCATGGATTCCCACAGTCTCCTCCAACAGTTGATGATGAGATGAACTCTCTACTCTGAGCTTGTTGATTTCTGATGCAGCTGAGGGAACTCTTGGTCTTTCTTTTCTGGGGCGGATCCCCACCAGAGACTCTTTTATTATAGACGCAGAGCTTCTGGGACTGACTGACCTACATGTCTTAAAGTCACGATGGACTGCTGTTTTGTTTTCTCAGCTGAACTTCATAGTTTTGATGTCTTACATTTTGTTCCAAAGCTACAAACCTTTGGATGAGTCGATGTGTCCAAATGTTTGACTGTTCCTTTACATCTTCTCATTCTGAGGACGTCTTTACTGATAAAAAAAAAAACATTTTATAAGCCGTCCTCAGCTGAATTGTTCCAAGTTATTGTGAAGTAACTTCACTGAAAGATGAGCTCGAGTCACAGTTTGTGAAAAATCAGCTCAACTTTCTGAATTAGAGGTTACTGCCTTTGACGTCAGAGACTCATTATAAACGAAGAAACCTGACAGGCTGGTTTGGAACATAAAAATAATTGTGTTGCATGCTGATAATATTAACTTTCAAATGTACAAAACAAACCCTGCTCTTGTCCCGCTTTATTCTCTCTGCACCCTCTGAAGTTTTTTACAGAGCCATTATTTCAGAATTTTTCTTACATGACAAACTGGAGAAACAGGGGAATTGTTCATTTTCTTCTTGGGGAAGGGCTAAAAACGGTTTCTGAGCAGGAAGAAGAAGAATGCGAGAGCAGGGCGGAGATTTATAAAGCTCTGGTTAGATGTGTTTAGGTTCTGAGTTTTGCAGAAGGATGCTCCGGGGGGTTTTGGATGATAAATGGTGCTACAGGGAGGCTGTGTGTAGTTTGACTGAGGGGAAAAAGTACTGTTTGCTGAATTGCTAAGATGTTTTGTTAATAGCTGTGTGAAGTGTGTTTCCCTTAGGGGGGCAGATTTTGGGGTTGAATGCGCTTTATGTACACAGAGGAACATGCTGAGTCTGATTGGTCACTGCGGCGCTGGCCTGCATTCACAAGACTTACAGCACCCTGTCCCGGGGATGGCTCATATCTTTAAAGTCCACGTTCCTCCTTTGAGTTTGGAGCTAATAAAAATATATATTTTTAGCTGCATCTCTGGATTATAAACCTGACAGCTTTGAGAGAGTCTGACAAGCCAGGAAATAAATAAAAACTGGAAGTCATAGGTTCATAGCTGTTAATGGAATGATAGACAGTGAAGGTGACAGTCAGATAATACAGAAACTAACCTGTCTCTGTGTTACCAACATTTATAACATAATACAGTGAGCAACTTGTAAATCCACCTATATTCAATATTAGACAATTACTGAACTCTTACCTTAAGTGTCACCTTCTGGTCATCTGTCTTACGATCATCTGAACACACTTTAGTTTTAATTAATACTGTCGTCACCCCCCTCCCAACCCCTGTGTATGGATGCCTGCTTCTACAGTCTGTTCACATCAAGCAGCGACCTCTGCAGTGACCCAGTCTCCATAGACCTCCGAGTTAAAATGCACGCTGCCGCAATTTCATTCTGCATCTCTTCGGTATGTGTGTTAAGGCAGAACGGAATAACAAAGTTCAGTTGAATGGAAAATACTAACAAAGCAAACTAAAGGTAGTGCAGAGAAGATCCAAGTAGAGTGCAATAAATAATCCCAAAACTAAGAAGTCAAAAGTTAAAAAAAGGAAGGGAATTCTAAGAAAACACAGGCAGGTCACATCTGGGGTCACATGTGGGACAGCAAGAAACAGGTGAACCCAAAAAGGGGAGGAGCACACAGATGAAAGACAAGGCAGGACAAGTGAGCGTTCTCACAAAGACCAGGAAGTACAACCAACTAAAAGACCAGAGTTGTTTCTCAATAAGCCCTGCGATAGACTGGCGACCTGTCCAGGGTGTACCCCCGCCTCTCGCCCAATCACAGCTGGGATATGCTCCAGCAGACCCCCGCGACCCTTAACGGGAATAAGCGGTTACAGAAGATGAATGAATGAATGTTTCTCAATACATGTTCTTGTCTAGACTTCTTAATCGAAACCAAGTACAGTCCAAATACCAGGATGTGTAGGAGGTAACTTGCGTGGACTTGGTACAGCCAGGTAGGCTATCCCAAACTGCTGTTCTAATTCCAGAGAGACCGTCCTGCATCTTCCCGTCCGTCCTACAGAGTCTGTACGTCAGAATCAAACTAGTCAAGTCCGAAAAAAACAAGTAAGCAAGTCAGTTGGTGTTAATAAAGGCTCCAGGTCCAACACACAAACTGGATTATCTCTAATCTAAACACACTAAATTATGAAAGAGAACAGAAAGAATACCTAGGTGACAGTTTATAGCATCTGGATCTGTATCCTGCATTCATTGACAACTGTATGTGGAGTTATAGAACGCACCTGTTTAAATTAGACCAAGGATTAAAATTCTGCAGAATTAAGGGCGTGGCTGCTTTGAGTGAGTGACAGATGGGTGTCCTAGCAGGTTGCTAGCTGTCTTTAGCCTCGGCTGCACCTCTTTGACCTCTTTGGAACTGAGCAGATAAAGAAAAAATTCTATATTAAAGCTAAAAACTACACACTGGCATTGATTGATGCGAGTTACTTGAGCGACAGAGGATGTACTGAGGGTCAAACCTAAGCTGACCGACTCTGCCATGCAACCTGCTCCTCAAAGAATCTCTTGCCAGCAACTTCAGCTGCTTCAGATTTTCTGGACAGATGAAAATAAATGATTGAATTTTAGAGAAGAAAAAAAAAGAACAGTTTCTTCAGGCTTGTGGTTTCAGAGGAAGAATTAACAACAAGAAAACCTTTAAATAAAAAACTTCAAATGAGCAATACATGAAAAAAACAAGACTTCTAGAAGTGTCAAAAGAGGAAACTACTGCAAAGTTTTTGTTGACAGTTGCCGAGCAGCATTAATGCCAATGAAAGGCAGCGGCGCTCCTTAGCTGATTAGTGTATTAATTGTTTGATAGGTGTGTTTGTCTGCAGCTAATCCCCCGTGTTTACAACAAAAGCATGGATCCTAATTAGCGCCGGCTAATCACACCGCAGCACACGTACGAGCACGTTTAATCAATCAAAGACAGGGGGAAGATGAAGGAAGACGCAGAGAAGAAGAAAAAAATGAAAACATTAGACCAGACCTCTGTCCACCCTCTGAAATAATCCTCATCTCTTTCTTTCCTGTTAGTGGTGAGCAGGAGGAAACTTCAGGTATACTGTGATTTCTGGGTTTATTTTTATTTAATGTAACATTCTTTTACTTTGCAGAAGCAAGAGGCAGAGGTACAATTAGATTAGATGGCAGCATCGCTATCTGTCCATAGACGGTTTCTGCAGCAGGTTTCCTTGTCCTAACCCTAAGCCTCCATAGCGTGATGCTGCTACCACCATGCTTCATTTAAAGGCAATGCTGTCACACTTAGTCAGTCATGGTTTTGAGTTTTGTATATTGTCTGTGACCTTGTTTGGGTTTTCCTTGCATTTCATGTTTTTATTTTATATAGATAGATGTGCAATGACAATAAGTCCAGTCCAGAGTCCAGTCAGCTGAGGAGTCGTACAGACTGATGGTTTGAGGCAGCAAAGACATCTTTCTCCAAGCTGCTCTGTTTTTTGACTATTACCTGGTGGAGAGGGTGGTCAGGGTTATCCAGGATTGATAACTGTTTGTTTAGTGTCCTTCTCTCCACCACCACTTCAAAAGTAACAGAAAATAACAGAGCCAGCCTTCTTGATCAGTTTGTTCAGTTTGTTGGTGTCGCTGGCTGCAACGTTGTTCCTCCAGCAGACCACAGCAGACTGGTAAAAGATGCAGCAAGATGCACACATTGAAGGACCTCTGCTTCCTCAGGAAATAGATTCTGCTGCAGCCCTGCTTCTACACAGCTGTACTGGTGGTCCTCCAGTTCAGTCTGTTATCAATGGTCACTCCCAGGTATTTGTACTTCTCCACCACCTCCACATCCCTGCCAAGGATGCTGAGGGGCAGCAAAGCTTTTTCCTTGGTGTTTTGTGCCCTGCCTCACTTCCTGTCTGTCTATTCCCACTGATAATAGGATTGGTTTCTCCTTGTGTGTTCCACCCTGTAACCACACACCCTCACTAGTTTCACCTGTGTCTCATTAACTCCTCTGCCCATGTAGTCCTGCCTTTGCCTTTGTCAAGTCATCCCCTGTTTACTGCCTCCCCTTGTGTCTGTATTTGGTTCCTACCTCCTTACGACACATCACAGCATGACAGTGCTTGCCAAAAGTTCAGTTTGCATCTCTTGTGTCTTTTACCTCATGATCCTGGAGTCCTTTAACAGGCTGTCAGAGTGGTTTCCATCTAGGTGCTCCACGATAAAAGTTACATGATAACATGGTATTGCATTTAAATAGCATGCACATGCCACATTTCACTTGTCATATCAATGCATCTTAAGCCTTTAGTGTGTCATTGTATGGTAGTAAATGTCTCACAAGGCAGTTAGGGTGAAGGACAGGTGTTAATCTCGATTACAAGCTGTGAAAGAACACAATGAGGGCTATGTGAAATGGCTCGGCGTGTTAGAGGACACTAAGCTGGGCTGATGGAGAGCTGCTCAGGTGGTTGTTCTCTCTCTCTGCAGATGTCTTCTGGAGGTGTGTTGCTCAGCTTGTGTCACATATAGAAGGATAAGAAAGGATCCAAATGTGAGACGCTGGAGGAATGAGGCAGAATGAAATAATAAAGTTCAGTTTAATAAAAGGCCCTGCAGTGATAAGGCCCCGTAATCTGTACCCAGTGAAAACAACAACTGATCTGTACATGGCTGAATCCAACAAAATATTGTCTAACACTTGAAAACAAGACAACACTAAGAACAAGGAAACACAAGGAGGGCTCAGAATAATTTAAGAAGACAGGGAAGAACATTGTGTAGGTAGAAACAACAGACTGAGGGGCAAATACACGTACAAAACACAGGATACACATTCTAAGGAAAGGAAACTAGAAGGAAGAGCAAAGTCCAAAGATGGTCATTTCGAGTCCAAGTCATTCTAAAGTACACATGAGATATCTTAAAGCTTGATTAATGGGTTCATAGAGATGCCCTGATCTTGGACTTAAGGCTTAGTTTTTTGTCCTGGCATCCAGTTTATGTAAACCTTCCTAAGATACACCATCAACCACCTAAAAGATTTAGATTTAATAAATTATTATTTAAAGTGTTCCCTTAGTTCTCAGAGGTAGAACTCGACAGTTTTCCCTGTTTCAACCCTGTGAAGCCTGATATGAAATAATAGCCTGTAACTGAAGGGCTTATGCGATCTTAAACAAAACTCACCAAACATTTCCACACATTAATATTGTTTTGTTTAATGTTTAATACATCAGACATTTATGGTTTTAAACAAAACAAAAACAGTGTTGTCTTTGCTAAGACAAGGATGGACTGAAAAAATGTTTGTCTCTGAATTATTATGATCACTGAGGACAGCAAAGGATAATAATTACCAAGTGAACCTTTGCAACATTAGGCTGCATAAGAAAAACACATAATTATCTCAAACAGATCCAATTGATTTTAAGAGGACATTTTAATCTTTTAAATAATCAGTTTAATTGAAATAAACCTTGTCATTGTGGCAGGCACATTGGAGATTGCATCATAAAAATGCATGACAGTGACGACTGAGCTAAATTATCATATTTATCTATTGTATTGTACTAACTTAATTCATAATAATGTGATAACTCTTCAACCTGACTTAATTATAACGTATGCAGGTTGATTGATGTCAAAATATCAGTAAAAGTATAAATGATACTCGTTCAGAAGTAGCAAAGATTTCTCTGCAAACAAAGTGGAAATCGATCGATGAAAGAAGCCATGTTGGATATGGCTGCCAAAAGCCTGTTATTGACTGCAGAGTATGAACAGATCCACCAGGGGGCAGGTGACAGTATTGTCTATCAGTCTGAGCCTTCAGATTAGCTCCAGTGCTGCCACTTGTCGTAGATTGCCAGAGTTCCAGAAGACCTCGAATCATTTTCAACAACGAGGCTGGCGAACGCCGTCTTAACGGAGCATGCTCAGTTTGACTGGAAAGGCCTTTGCATAGTTTCCTCTTCATTTCCTCACTCATTAAACTGTGTCAGCTGTTGAAGCTTCTCACATTCCTGCACTCACTGATTCACCCTGAAGGAAAAACAAAAGACGAACAGCCATTACTGTAAACCTCAGTTTGAGGTTCCACAGACGTCCCCTCAGACATGTCCACAAAGCCCTGGAATGATCCAGAAAATAGTAAATCAATCGTTTGACGGGGGGGCTGTTCAATCGTTTTTATTTTAGATTTCAGGAGTTTGGATTTTTCTTGAGAATACAGCAAGTTGGTCTAAATGTGATTTAGTTTTACCTCATTTCTTGTCCTCTAATGACATTTTACTGCAAATTAATCAGTCTGATCTTGCTCTGCCGTGATTTCTGCTTGTAATCACGTCACCATGATGCAATCGACTTGTCCGCCGCTTTGACCCTCGCAATAAATCTTCAGAGCTGTATTTCTACTGCGCTGACGAGCTACTTTTTTATTGACTCTCTTCTTCTGCAGATGACCCAGTTGTGCTCTCACGATCTCCTCTGCTTTTTCACTTCGCCTTATCTTTAAAGTCTGACGCATTTATCTGATGCTGAAAATCTTGTACGAATGTGGGCGTATTGTTCATTATCTTTTGGAGGATGGAAGAGGCTGTTTGGAAGAGGAGAAATTGTTGATGACATAAATGCATCAATGATTTATGTAGAGTTCAAGCTTGTTTCTTGGATGAACTAAGAAGGTACGCACTCTTTTAAAATCCAAAGCTCCCTTCAAAAATAGAATAATTTAGTTTTTCCTTGAAAAGATGAAACTTCCTATAAACCGTGGAGTGCTGTCAGCAAGTCTTTTATTGTTGTTTGTGTTTTCCGCTGAATTGAAAATAAAATAAGTTTTATTTATTTGACATAACAACCATCTGCTACTGACAGCTGAACCATCCAGTTAGTAGTCACCATCCTTCTTTGTTCTCTACTTTGATATGGATTTTTATTTATTTTTTTGACAGGAGTGGTCCACCAACAAAGATCACTCCATAATAGTCTGAGAGGTCCCAGAGGAACCCAGGGGAACTTCTAAGCAGCTAAAGGCCTCTCTCTCATTGGCTG
>JASGAT010048516.1:0-14008 GCA_030220025.1 Chelon auratus | reverse complement strand
CAGAGCTGCAGCCGCAGGAGAAACTTTATGGGGCCGACTGCCCTGTAATCCCACTCTCACAGTCAGGTCTGCCCTGCTGAGTGAGCCCAGTTTAACTGCCCTTAACTGCTACCTGTGACAAACCTGCCTGTCTTACAGCACGCAGCTGGAGGTTCCTCTGATGCCAGGTTTACAATGCTTCAAAGAAATGTGCGTGGGTGGCTGGGGGAATGTATTCTCACTGGATAAGCAGGGATGAACTGAATTGCTAATTCCCATTGGTGCATACGTTATCAATTTATTTCTCTGTGTGTATGGTCGTATATATCACAGATGTTTTTGATGTTATCACCTTAACTACAAGTTGCAGATAAACACAGGTGTGCCAGTGACACATTAAACAGAAGTGTAACCAGCATAAGCCGTTTTAATGCACTTACATCTTGCATGTACAAATGCATAGGAGACGTGCCAAGTTAAACACTGCAACACAATATAAAAAATCCTATCAGCTCTTGCCTCCACTGGTCACACCCTGGGCGTAGGGAGCCACCGTGTCCCAACTAGTTCTGTTGTCTCTCCACCCTCTCCTATAAAGGTAGCCATGAAATACTTGTGTGACTGTTTTGTAACTCCATTCCCATCCTGCTCACACATTTCAATGGTCCAATCAACATGTGCACAACAGTATCTCTGCTCAAGCGAATAAACAATGGTTTTGAGTTCGTAGCCAGAGTAAACAACTTAACTTGAATTGAATAGTTGACGGCAGACACACCTACACGCCTAAGACAAGGGAAGGCAAAGATGACTTCATTCCAAAGGAATGAGCAACAGTGGATTCAAAACTGAATAAATATGACTTGAGCTGTAATATAAACTACTGTTCAAGTGAATGCACTGAAATAAGCAATAAACCACATCATGATAAATACTGGATTATTAGGGTCTAAAGAACCTTTCACAGAGAAGGCCGCAGCAGGTGCCAGGTCCTTCTTCACTTTGGCCCGTCTTCTATTGTGGAGGAACTCTGTGTACTGCTTAACTCTCTGGTCCACAGCATCTCGAACCAGGGTTGTAACCTCCTGAAAATACAGAAAGATATTGGCGGACTGTTAAGAGAACAAAAGTTTTGACGAGATTAAATACTTGGAGACAGCGGATGTCTCAAGTGACAGGTGAGTACGGCAACTCCTCAAGCAGCTGGTAGAGAGATGGGAACAGTTTTGCAACAATGAAAAGAAAGAAGGCTCAAAGTCATTTTAGATTCTACGCTGCTGCTGTCCTCTGAAAAGGCCCCCAGCAGAACAGAAGCCATATATTCAGTCACACACTTATTCACAGGCACGCCCTTCTCCCTGTGTCTGTACCTCGATGTGGTCCGTAGTAAACCAGCTGGCGTCCTCTTGGCCGCCCAGGGGCAGAACGTGGAGATCCACCAGCACAGCAAAGTTCCCACACTGTAACACAAAGAGGAAGGACAGCCACAGGTTGCTGAGGGGCATTGAGCTCAGAGGCAACAAAGGAAATCAGAGTGCGGGTGATTGACAGCGAGACAAACCACAACGACCCCCTGTGTCCTCAAACATCACCCCAGGCCTCTCACAGCAGTCCCCTCCCTCCTATTTCTCTGTCTAGCCATCTCACTACCAATCTCTTTACAAAAAAAAGTATGGCCCTGTCTGTCTCCTCATATTTCCCCTCTCTCTGTATTTCCCGCTTCTACAAACTTTGCAGTGCAGTCAGAGCCTCAGGTCACAATGGGCTGCAGAAAAAAAAGTCTCAAGATGTACCACGCAAATGAGGATTATCCTACTGTGCATCAGAGTGGCAATAAACATCCACGGATCTATTTCTTTGAGTGGTGTAGAAAGAGAAGAAAAAGACTGCAGAGTGGATTCCTAAAGCCCTACGTCCTTCGTCCTTGTGTTTGTGACAATAAACTACATGGAACAAGGAGGCCTGAAATGCTGCTGCTGGTTAAGTTACTGTTACATCTTTCTCAGGGTGGCCTGATTATGGTTTACACATGAGTGCAAAAGCCGCTCGCTTGCAGAAAGCAAATGGATGTGGGTCTCGTGTGAACTTCGCCTCTCGCTGGACAAGGAAGTAATGGATGGACCGAGACCACCCACAACACGACACAGAGGAGCGAACCCTAGCCCTGAGTGATAATGGAGCAAAAAAGCCGTTGAATTGAATTGCAAAGTCACGAAAAGGCAAAGACACAGATTTTAGGCTGACATCGTAGAAATTTAGGCGTGTGTTCCAACAGAAGAATTTATTCATTTAGTAACAGGGGATATGTATGAACACTAAAAGCTTTGTTTTGAGCCAGCCTCATCCTCTGGGGTAAAGTATCACAGACAGGATGACTAAACTCTACAACCCAGACGAGAGGGGATGTTCCTATGGCCTTGCTCTCAGGATGACGCGAGAAAATGAATTAGCAGGGTGTGTAGGGGAAGGCCCTCACTACTTAGGTTCTCATTCTGGACACAAGTCTACACTTCCCTACTACAAACTTTGTCCAGCTGTCTCCTCCTCTTGTTTAGAAAAGAGTTAGATAAGCTCCTTCATCAAAGAGGGAGACTGATTTCATTTATTGATATAAAACTAACATTGGGCTGTGAACATCCGTCAATATATTAAAAGGCTGCTTACTGGCTCGGAGCAAATCAAGCTGCCAAATATTTTGCATTATACTTTCCCCATGAGAGCATTTTCCTTTCTTGTTGTCTTTTTTCTGTAAATAATAAATGAAGTGGAGCTGCTGCCTTTCTTTCTGCTTGCCGCTCAAGTAGAGGAGAGGGCGCCCCCATATGACTGATCTTTGAACGTCTTAGTAGTGTCTAACCTCAGCCAATGGTTGCACTGTTGTATAGAATTTATCTAGCCCTAAAGGCCCTAAGGCACGTCATTTTATACTTAAACTTATGTCTCTGCATCAGTGTTACCAAGACAAATGGGAAAAGACACAGTATAAAAATCCAACAGATTCAACAGAGACAAAAAAAAACATGCTTTCACAAAGACAAGAAGTAATGTGCAGGCTTCCCGTCTATAAAATGTGTGCGTGCTGCCTGCCAGTATCAGCTTGTCCCTACAGATCAGCATTCTTTTGACCTTTGTCTCGCAGCAGTCCATCGATGACTGGCGGCCTCCGACAATTACCCATGTGTGGGGACGCCTAGCAACAGAGGGTCGGACCTTGTCAGTCAAAACACAGAGCCCAACTAGTGGATTTGACGCATGCAGAATGGGTTTTTGGTATCGTGACTTAAGCCTCTGAGTTTTGAGACCTAAGAATGGACTGACAGATTATTGGAACTCCACCACTATGTGTGAGTTACCACCAGGTCTAAATAAAATAAACCCTTAACTTACAGTGGTGACAATATGTCTGGCAAATGTCAGTTGACCATCATGGAAATCTTTGAGGTCACAGATGATATTGAGATGGCATGGTACTAACGTGTTTATTATTGTATTCTGCTTGCCTCATGCTTGTACACTGAAACAGCACCACATGACCCATCTTCCAGGGTACATGGCTCAAAATTACACAAGTTAATGGAAACTTTAAAGAGCGGTGCAAGGTTAATTTGGTAAATATCCTAAAATGAAGAGAGCAGTGTGGGGTTTAGAGTGGGATCCTCATGGAGAGGCCCTGCATTGTGACTTCCCTAACATGGTTTCTACGCTTCTGATTGAGTCTGTGTTTTGGGCTGAAAGCCAGACATCTAGCAAGCCTTAGACTAACTTCCTTTTATCACATTAGACCAGCAGACAGGACTCGACTGGGAACTGGACGTTAATGATAAACAGTGGTCTGCCCTTACACAAAAACAGCATGTGATTCCACGGGCTTCTCAGGAATGGGGGATTTTTTTCAGGAATGCGAACTAATGCAATCACCCTAATGAGAAAACAATTAATTTGCCAAGCAAAAGTGCCAGTTGAGTGAGCGGACAGACTTCTTGCAAATGTGTCCACCTTTCAGTCAAGTCTGGGCTGCTAAGATGCAGCCACTAGAGCTTCTACAGAGCACATTTGTGTTGAGTGCGGCAGATAAGACTAAAAGAAGCAGAATCTAATTTTACACAAAGGCTCTGACAACAATCACATCATGTGGTCTAAATTTGTCAGCTCCCCAGCACAAAGAGTGACCAGCAGATCTCTTGGCTGAACTCTGCCATGAACTTTGACCTTCATATATCCCACTTAAAGACCAGCGACGGCCCCTCTTTAAGAGTGATCTCTGAGCGCAGTCCAGTACTTCATAGAAACTGCAAGTGATCTGAAAGCAGCACAAAAAAAAAAAATCCAAGGCTGACAACCAAAAACAGAAATAAACAACTTCAAAGCAGACTTATCAGAAACTATACCCATTTATCATTTCTTTCTGTAACACAATCTCTTTGGTTTCGTACTCAGGACCCCAAAGGATTTCATTAAAGCTGACATATTTAGTTATCAAAATTCATGAGCTATTCCTCTTTGTGTAGTTTGATTTGACACATTGGAGGCAGTACTCTGAGCAACTGTCACTGAAAGGTTTGATAAAGGGCCAAGTTCTGGAGGAAGTTACTCTTTTCATACATACTAAATTGGGCCAGCACTACTTTGTTCTCTGCCTTGCACAGGCCTTTTGGAGTTATGAACAGAGGCTGAATGAGGGGCTGCAAGAAGCGCTACTTAATACCTAATCCTTTATTGTGCCATCTTTTGTGTGCTGTCACACAGCGGATGAATAGAACTGAGTCTTCCTGCAGGCTAAGCTCAACTTCTCTATCCTAAATCTCCCTACTGCCAAAGTGATAAATATTACCTGCGAGAGAAAAAAAAAAAGGTTTAAGAGAAAAACATTAGAAACAGACACTAAAGCTGCCCACAGTCGACAGAACAACATGAGGAAAATCCTTTATATTTTCTGTCTGTAAATAAACAAATCCTGACTCAGGCCCTCTGACGGCTCCTTTGGCTTTTCTAGTCTTCAGTGCTCTGGTCTATATCACTCTCAGTTCCCAAAACACTCTCTACCTTCCCTTATCTCTCTTCCAGACTCGGCTCTCCATCCTCCCGCATTTGCTGCTCCAAGTCGGGCGCGGGGCCCAAACCTCTATGAGCGGCTTCACCCGCCTCCCCACCTCGCTGCCCTTTGCCATTGCTATCGCGCCGTATAAGAACCAGACCTTCTCGGACTGCACTTAGCTCAGAGGCTAACACTAACCAGCCACAGATGTTTACATTGGGAGAGAAGGGGCAGCAGATGCGGTCTCACTCAATAAAACTTGCATCTCTCCCTCTCTCCCTTTGTCTCTCTTGCAAGTCTGCAAAGAACCCAGGGGAGCTCTTTAGATCTGTGGGTGTGACAACCTTGCTCTCAGGCTTTATTTGCCTCATTCCCAGCTCTCTCTGTGCTGTGAGTCACCTGGGTTTCCCCTTAAAAAAAAAAAAAGGCATTTCTTTTTTCCAACTTTTTTTTTTTTTTCGATTATTTTTTTCTCCAGATACTTTTTGGAAGTGAGTGTATGGAAGGGTTGCATTCTGTTGAAACCTCCCTTCATTCAGGGGAATGTTAGCACACCTGAGTCCTCTTTATTTGATGATAAAAAGACAGAAGAGACACAACCCAAGAGTGGAATTTCAGCAGCAAGAACAGACAGGAATATCTCCAGGTAACACTCAGCAAACAAAGCTCGGGCTGACACATCATTGAGAAATTGGTAGATTCACAGAAATAGCAAGCTGAGAAGTGTTTTGCCTCATTAGGAAATGTCAAATCTGTACAGCAAAGCGAAGCGGGGCTGAGATGAAAGAGAACTTTTCTTTTTCACCCTGTCACTTTCTCCTGAGAAGTTGGAAAGTGTCAAAAATGTTTTCAATAAGAAACTGCAATGATTCTGTACAGAGGCACGATGTGTGGTCCGTTATGATCTCATCTACAGAGTGACAACACTAAACAGTACGTAAACCTCTGACAATAAACTGGTCTGTGAAAACTCAAATGTTTTATTCCTAAAACCCTTTGGTCTCTGTTTTAACCTACTACATTAGATGGTTAGAAAGTCAGCAGTGCATATTGCTAATAGAAGGCAGATTGCAGGGCTCTGCAGTAGTAATGTCCTGGCAGACAGCAAGCGCTTCAGTGGATCAGCGATTTAGCCTGCAGGCCCTTTTGGGAGATCTGAGAAGTGGCAGGTCACTATACAGTCTAAGCCTATTCAAGAAAGAGCATACCAGCACCTCCTGCAGTTCCACAGACCACGGACGGAGCTGCTTTGAAAACATTTCAGAAGAAAGGACCATAAAACACACTGCTGAACAGCCTACTAAATGTGGCACAGTGAATCCACGAACATAACTCATAATTACTTCAATAATCCTCACTCTCTCTGCAAGCCAGCAAACAGTGTTGGCACTGTGTCTTAGTGAAAGCTATTTCTCTGTGCGGATTTTGTTCTTTAATATTCTAAGAAGGTAATTTATTCATTGAAAAACATGGCGGTAGTGTTATGAAAGAGAAGGCCAGGGTAGCGCCTTGAATGCTATTGTTTAGACTGATCCGTTCTAACATACTTGTTTGTGGTTAGTTGGTTAAGCAGGGTAGAGGCTGTGTGCATTTTCTCAGGCAGAGTAACACAACAGTATCATTATGTGCCCAGTGGGAAGGAACCTTCCGTGAACCTCCAGGGTTTAACTCTCCCACAACCAACCGACGGGGGTGGTGAGGTAGCCTGTACGCAGGCATGCATATGAAACAAATAAAAGGGAACGAACGCAATATCTAGTCAACTAGGCACACATGGCATTACAGAGGATGTGAGAGATCAGTGCAAATGTCTGCAGCCCTCATCCAAAACTCTCAATAAATGAAACATCAACAAAAGGGAGACCAGCGGCTTTCCCTGCACTTAACAAAAACATCTGATGTGCATTATTCGTGATAGAGCAACAGACTGGGGATGAACAGCTTGGCTTTTAATAGAATGAGTTTCCTCTACACTGGCTGCGACCATTAACAAAAAGCTCTCAGGGAGGCATTCAGTTAAGATATGAAAAAGGGTGACCAGAAACTTTTTCTACAGAATGAAAAACAACATAAAGACAGCTAAAACATGTATCTGTACTTCCCTCTAGTGGACATATACGTTACTACTGAGAAGGCAACACAATTAATGCAGGCGATGAAAGATGCTGCAGCATAATATTAAAACAACAACAACAAAAAAAAAGCAAGAATACACTTTTGTCCTATTTTGCATATTTTCCACAACTCCACAACAGTTTTTCAGTGGTTTAACACAGACCATAATGACTCAAGCCGCTTGCTGGAAGCAGTGTCTGTAGCTGTTCTACTGTTTGGCATTTACAGATAAATAGAGCGTTGTTTATAATGTCAGCAGAAACACTTTAATGAAATGCAGATTCCTCTTATTTTTTTAGTATGTGCATTTGAAATGGAAAAGATTGTTGTTTAAAATAAATACAGGGCACTGCGGTCAGCAAAAAGCACACAAGTTTTCTGCTTCGTAACAAATATTTTCCAAGACAGACAAAAGTACATGTCAAGATGCTGCTATTATATGATTACACTTAACACTTTAAAAAAAAGAAGAAGTTATAAACGTTAACTTAAACATCACATGGAGACAGCACTGATGAGACAAACGTATTCAAGACATTGCACGTAAACATTGAGCGTTAGAAGTATGCTGCTTAACAAATACGGCCACATGAAAGAGCATCAGAAAAGTAGTAATTCAACTGTATGATCATTTTTTGAAGAAGTTAGTGTTGCTTTCACATACCTTAATGGTAAGTTTACGTGGAGCCATTGATATGATCACAGCAGTCAGTCAGTTAGTGAGTTTAACCTGAAATAAGTACATGAACCTAGGATTACACATGATAGTGGTCAACAAAAGGTCTCAAAAGGTCAAACTGTTTATGAAAGACAACATGGCAGGTCACCTTTCTAACAATATAAATCTAGGTCTACCTATCTGAGTGTGTATGGAATAATAATTGGCTTATAAGTATAGTATACAGTATACACTTTAGTTAAAGCACTTTAGCTGTAGAATAATTCGAGTTTAACTACCTGCTGTAAACTCTAAACTAGCTAACATTATCGAGTAGCTTAATGCTCAGTTTATTTAAAAGCTAAGCTCACGCAAGGACAGTTATTGCTTCCGACTGTAACGTTAAACCGTTAAATATTAAATAGCGTGTTCATAACAAAACAAAAAAAAGTTTAATGAACAAATGGTACAACGCTGTGTACGTACTACAGACTGTATATGGTATGTACATAAAAGCTGTCAAATTTCCTACCGCCAACGGATTTGAACGATTTGAACCGAACGACGAGGCTGCTAGAGATGACGTCACCGCCAGTCTGTAGTCCAAGAACGGCAAAGCTAGAGTGAGTCGGAGCTTTCAGCATTTGGCAAAAGTAAATAAGCAAACTCGGCAATTAATAGCAAGACTGATTATCGAATATATCGCTGTTATAAAGCTGGATTGGAGAAGCCTTACGCATTCAGAGCAGCAATTATTCAAGAAGAGCGAGAGAATGCGACTCTTTATCAAATAGGACCCAGAATGGGAGCAACGCTGTGACCGCTACCATGGAAACGAATTGTGTCTCTACAAAGCCTGTAATAATGTCAAATTACTAAATTGTCTAATTACTTGTGTTTATTTTTATGACCACATTACATACATTTTAATGGTAAACTAATCCTTTGCAAATAAGTTTTAATACACAACGATACAGACTGTCCCCAGAATCTGTTTAATTTTGTTCAGGCAATGCAATGAGAGTCAATATGAGTTGTTGCGAGCATAGGCGCTTACGAGGGAAACGGCGAAGGTAGTGTTTTCTATCAAATGTCACTATTCAGACCCGTTTTGCCAGCGTTTTCAAGATTTCCCCAGTTCAGGGATGTCTCGCCTCGTCAAGAAGTCTCCATCTCTTTGTACGGATTTACCGCTCGACAACGCCGATATTTGCAACAAACTCAATTTGCTCAGGCAGCTTCTACGATCTTGTTTGGGTCCGACAGCCAGACTGAAGCATGTTCATAACAACATCGGAGGGCAGGTTGTAACCACCTCATCCTCATCTGTACTCCTTCCGGCTATTTCCTCCTCGCAACCATTCATCAACCTGATAAAAGCCTCCATCCTCAACCACGTCTCTCGCTTCAGCGACTGTGGGTTGTTTGCTGGCATCTTTTGTTTGGCTGTTGTCGATCAGGCAAATCAGTCGGGTCTCAGAGCAAACGTGGCTATCAGAGTGAACAAGCACTTGCTGGCTCTGTGCACCAGCTACCTACAACGAGAAGACTGTGGCTGCAAAGTGAAGCTCGACTTCTGCAGCAGCCAGAACTTGATCACACTGGCTCGTAGTATCATCTCCAGCAAACCAGCATGTGTACTAACAGAACCAGAGACACTTCACATCAGCAAGCTGGCTGTGCAAGCTTTTTTGCTGACTATTCCCTGTAATAGCCCAGATACAGTCAGCCTTGGCAAAACAGTGACTGTCCCTGTTGAAGGCCATTCTGTGCTAAACTCTGCAGTGTTTCCAGGTTTACTCATGGAAATGCCTGATGGCCTCAATCATTTAGACAATGTTTCAGTCCCACTGCGTATGGTGCTGTTCAGTGTCTCTCTGGCTGGGGATCTTTGTGAATTAGGAGATGGGATGATTGAGGTGCACCCAGGTGTAGACACAGACTCACAGATCCTGGATCAACTGCTGGAGGCTGGCAAACAGGTGGTTAAAGATGAGGTGAAGTTCTTTGTATGCCAGAAGGTCATCCACCCGGTTTTACAGCAATACCTGAGGGGTCACGGTGTTGTAGTGGTAGAGAGAGTGGGGATCAACCTCATGGAGCCACTCATTCAACTAACAGGTAGGCACAGATCCGTTGCAGAGTCAGAAATGGAAATTCATACACAAACTTCAGTCAAGGAAACAAAGGAATAAGCACACGCACTTCTTGTTTTATGTGTACTGTAACAAATAGGTGCTCAACCGGTGGCCACCTTCCACACCACAATCCCATCCAAGGCGTACGGGAAGGTGAAGGATCTAAGCGTCAGACAGGTGGGATCCAAGACAATGCTGCACTTACACCCTTTTGGGGAATCGGCGATCTGCACGATGGTCCTCTGCCACAGGAACGAGACAATGCTGAATGAGCTTAAGGTGAGATTACGTGGATGTCAGAGCTGTCGGCTATGACGTATGTATTAAGGTGAAACTGTTTTGGTCACCCATGCACTAAGAAGGACAAATCCTCATTACGTTGGATGGATCTCACGCCCTCCCACTATGATTTACAGTCTCCACTACACTATTATTCAGTAAGTCAGTAACATATACGGCCCCTTAAAGCTCACTTGCTATTCACTAACAGGAAAAAAGAGTAATTTCCCCTAGAGCACAAAAGCATCCATTAACTGGGATCAAATATTTTAAAACCCTATTCTCAAGTAACTAGGAACATCCAGTGTAAAAAATGAACTGATGTGTTAATTTCCTTACGTGCTTATGTTAAAGGTGGTGTGCCAGAAGACAGATCATGTCTTGAGGCTTACTCTAAGAGAACCATTTGCCTTACTAGGAGGTGGTTGTACCGAGACCCACTTAGCTGCTTATGTCAGACACAAGGTGAGTACTTAGTCTTAAAGTAGTTTAGTTTTATTGATTTTATGTCCTTAAAAAACATGGTTGTGACACACTTTCCTCTCAGAGCAAACACGAAGAAGCATCAGCGTTGGGATGCTCACAGACAGACTACCTTCGTGGCGTGGAGGCGTTCTGCCGCTCTCTGGAGTCCGTGGCCAGAGCGCTGGAGCACGACGGTGGGGATTCATTAATAGACTTGACCCATGCTCACCACTGGGTTCTGCCTGCCGAAGTCATGAAAGAACACATGGAGGAGAGTTTGGGCTTCTGTGGTTGCGGACTGGTGGAAAGCAGCCCAAGTGAGAAGTTTGTGTATCTGAACACTAATAACACAGACTTCTCTCCTAAACCCGTTTTTGGAGACACACCAGCGCAGCCCCGCGTGCTGGACTCCTTCACAGCTAAACTCAGCGCATTACAAGTTGCTGTAGAAACTGCTAATCTTGCACTTGATGTGAAATACATAATTCAAGATGTGAACTAGCAACCTTCTGGTTCAAAATGAGGACAGAAAGCTGTTTCATTTATTTTATAAATAAGTTTAGACAGTATTGAGTGAGACTGTCTTGCTTCTTATCCTATTAATGTGGATGTATGACTTTGTAATATTGTCAAGAATACTTTAAAACAGAGACTGAGACAAGGCTCACATGTTTCACGGACATACTTTACTGTTCACTGCGTATTATGGCATATTGTAAAATCAAATTTGGTGATAATGGTTTAATGATGATAATGGTGGAGGAAATTAAGAGAAACTTGTGCAGTTAAATTAGAGTAATTTCTGTTTAAAATAAAAACAGAGACGCTCATCTTCTGCTCCCCTCTCTGCCCTGACAAAGAAGACAAGTTGGTGCTTTTTCTCTCAAAATATAAAAGCCTGTTCAAAGTTGTGACGGCCTTTGATTTTCTCTTTGTGAAACCTGTAGCAGAAGAGAGGAACTGTCACTCAGAAATGTCATGTACAGTCTCGGGATTCCTCAGCTTTCCATTTATATCTTAGGCACCTGTGATGACAACATGCCCTTCGTCCAATAACACACAGACTAAACATAGCGGCCGAGTGTTGGAAGGGGCCAGGTGGCTACAGCGAAGCTAAAAGCGCTCCATGATCACTCCTAAGTAGCTGGCACCAGAAACATATTCAGAAAGAACTCCTGCAGAAGATTAAGATGGCCACCACATGTTGAACATAGTCGTTATTGTGTGTACTGTGTGTACCATTCTAATGTAAAAAAGCAGTAAAGCTGAGAGATATACTAGTAAATAACTTTATGCTACATGTAACAAGATTCAGTTGTGCCTTTTTTAAAGCAAAGAATAAATACTGCTTAGAAGTCTGGTGATGACAGTCTGCATTCATTTTAAAACTGGGCACAGTTCACACAGCGAAAGAAACTGCCATCATCACGCTCAGCGGGAAAGACTTTCGTCTGGACAGTGGTGAATAGTTTCGTGTAGAAGTAGTAGATACGGTAGTTGTAAAGAGGTAGCTGGTATGTGAAAAAGTTTTACAACCGCATGGAGGCATTCTGTTACGACATGGCATCAAAGTGAAGACAAAAAATTAATCGTGGGTTGTTGCATTCTCCTCAGTGTTTCGTGCTTTAACCTTTTTCTAAAAGAGTATTCAGTTTGTTTTGTTTCTCTGCTGGATCCGATCTATCAATGATGAGGCAATATTAAATGAAAGAGAGGAAAAAAATCCACAGAAATAATTTCGAAAGGAATTTTTAGGTCAAATCAACCCTGCTGACAATTTGGCTCATATCTTGAATGAATGAAATGTAAAATCCAAAGCCAAAATATATCATCACACTGCAGGTGCCTCCCCACAAAAGTATCCCCACACCAGCAGACGCTGTTCTAGCCCAAGGAGAGAGCCCCATTTGGCGTCCAGATGCATTCTGTGTCTTCTTGTGATGGGCCAGTGTCCCCATCCTGTCAAGATGATCAGACCGCTGAAATAGCTGACCAGGTCCTCATAGCCGTGTATCTCGCAAGCCTGCAGCTCAAGCTTGCCGAGCTGTGCAGTAAATGTTTCCTCTTGTGCATCTGTGTGAAACTAAATGGATATAAGCAGCCTTGCTGACTTATCCCCAGGGTAAGGGAAGAGGCAGAGTATATCAGCCAGCCGACAGGCTGCTACTGCAAAGGTAAAACTTATGCTCCTTGCGAGGTTATTATCATTTTGACCTGAGAAAACACTGATGTTAAATGGCCACATTTCCCAGCGCTACAATAGCAATAACCGTGGAGTAGTTTAATCACAATGAAGTCAGCTGGAGGAAATCTGTTTAGGTCTGTAAAAATCCCTGAAGTGTGCGCATACATTTGCAAAGGGAAGGGCGACCTATTGACTTTAAATGAAGCTTTTCCTGTCTTTTCTTATTATTAATGAGTGGGTGGAAGAAACTTGAACAGGCAGACAAACTAAACTCACCATAACCTCACAATGAAATCCAGATGCAGACACAAATGCTGACCACAGTTTGAGGGATGATAACAGGATAAGTACGTACTACATAATAAGTAGAAGACATTGTAGCGCACCCTTTTTGGATTCCCTTGTTTGTGGTTAGAAGTGTTCAACCCCGTGTACGGTTACGGTTTATGATTTGGTTACAACTGCGAAATGAATGTGATCTTTAAATATTAGCCCTACTCTACATCATATTTATTTAACTCAGATTTCACAAAGATTGTGCATTTTCGGAGTTGAGGTTATGCACGGTATGTCAATGATATTCATGTTCACAACATGGTCTGCGTGAGGACATTTTTCGACTTTTACTCCTTGTACTCTAAAACCTCCTAACTCCACCTCTGGAAACAGAAAGCAGATGAGGAGTTTCATGACTTAATAGCAGTTGGGCGGACTTATTGTGTAACCTTGTTGGTGATTTTCCTCCATCCAAATTCAGTAATTGTCAGTGCACTGCATATTTTCATGGAAATCAACTTAACTTGTTGATGTCTGGCAGTTGAGGTCAGACATTTAAATACATAATGCTGATGATGATGCCGGTCAAATTTACACAAATTGAGGTTTTGTCCGCACAAGTTCTCTCAGTTGCCTTTTTATTAGGTTTATTTATTTATTTTTATTTATGTCCTATTCCCATAGATATAGGTATGGATATACACTGATCAGCCACAACATTATGACAGAAGAATTAAATGACCATCTAGTGACAATCCAGTGTCCTGCTGGGAAACTTTTGGACCTTTTGGGCATTTGGGCAGTCATGTGGATGTTACTTAAACATGTACCACCCACCTAGACCAGACCAGGCACCCCCACCCCATAGCAATGACGCT
>JASGAT010045827.1:0-15037 GCA_030220025.1 Chelon auratus | reverse complement strand
GCGGGAGTTTGCGATTAATTCCCAAGCGGCAGACGTGGGAAATTAGCAAATCTGATACAAATCAGCTCAGGGGTTTTATAGAAAATGAGAAATGGCAGTGTAATGGAATTACATTCAGTGGTTACTGTTGCATGTGCTTGGTTATAATGAAACGCACTTGATTGTAATATATTCCCTGAAAATGTAATTCACTATTTGTTGCACCTCGCACCACTGCAACTGTAAATTTTGAATGTCTTTCCCTCCATGTCTTCTGTTGACAGAACACAGAGATGGATAAAAGAAGTCACACCTGATCGCTCGGGAGAATTAAGAGAGGTAATTTCACCCATCATTGTGGCCCATTTGGGGCTGAATGCATGAGGCGCAGACTGGCCATGGCAATAAGAAATCATATCGTTCACCCAGAGTAAGAGGGTCTTCTTCAAAAATGATCTCTTAACGGCTCCAAATTGCAATCAGACAGTCGTCAGAATCATCTTTCAGGGAGCATCGAATGATTGGCCCTCAGTATCACACGCAGCTTCAGTGGCACCCACAACAAAGTGGCTTTTCATGATCAAAGAATACAAATGCTTTGTGACTCTATGATTGTTTTCCCTCACTCAGCCAATCACTGCGTTTTTCAACCTCTCTGCTCCATTGAATGCAAATCACCCAGGACTTTTGAGAGTGATTTGTTTACTGTGAATAAGTGAAGGGCAACATCTGCAAAGCAGGATCAGTGTAATTTTAGTTATCTTCTGTGTACAAGGTTTCTTTTAGAGTCATGCTTTATTTTTATTTTTTTAAAAAAGCATCAGCTGCTTTCCATGTCAGTGATGCTAATCCAAATTGTTTTGTATCGGTTTATACTGCCAATCATCTGTCAGCATCAACTGTATTATCACTTATCAAGGGTATCTGCTTGTTTGACTTGGTGACATTTCATATAAACTGCCATAAACAAGTATAAAAATACTGCTCTTTTGTTTGTTTGTACCTTTGTGGATCGTGCACTGACATGCCTCTTGTTTTTGTAGGTGATACATTTAAAATAGCAGCAGCTCTCTAATGAAATTGGAAGAGTAAGCGTATTAGCATTGGACATTGATTGGCAGATTGCACCTGAGCCTGCTTTTTCACTAAAACTGATAAAAGCATGATTTGTTGGGATGACATTCAGCTTGTTGAACTGAAGACTTCAACAGAATTAAATCTGACAGTTGCATTTCTGTACAACTGGAGCATCGTGCCAATTTAATCATATCCTGTTGTCAACAACACCCATACATAAATGATTGATCCTGGGAAATATTTAGGGCATTAATTAATTTTTCTCTAAGACTGTCTAAATTAGAATTCCTCAACAACACAATGAAGCAAACCATAGGTTATTTCCTTGAAGAAGAAAAATTGTTTTTTTCTGTCTTTATGTAATTTTACTCAGACAAAGCACAGTTATGAGATTATGCGTGACTGAGAAAGGATATAATTGAGGCCATGATGGCTGACTGTGAAACCGAGTCGGACTCAAAATGACTTTCAGAGGCTTTTGTGCTCATGGGAATGTGGCCACAGTGACAGAAAACAAAGGAAGAGCTCCTATTGTCTATTGACTGCTGGACAGGAAATTAGGCTGGGCATCAGAATCCGCATGTTGGGGTGTTAATTGTCTCTCCCAACACTCAGAATAAAAACAGACTTTCGGAGAATTAGTAGCGTAGCTACAGATCATATATCTATCCTCTTATGAAATGAGGATTGGCCACTGTGGCAGGGTTCCCAGCCTTTTCTGAACATGACAGGGTTGCCTAGGCATGAAGCCAGAGGAGTAATATTGTTTGGTATAGACCAGGGGGGTCATGTCTTACCTGTAACATTAAATGTAATCAAATCACCAGCCTCAAATGCATCCGTCAGGCTGGTGTTTATTAGCATTGTCGTGCTTGTTCTCACGCTTTATGGAGCTGATAAGTCAAAATGATGTCGCTACTTGCCAAGACGTTCCCCAAAGGTGTCTGTGCTGCTCTGTAGTTGGATCTGTGCAATCTGTTCAACTTGCTGAGGGACTGAACGCTATAGCAGAATTTTTTTTCCGTCAGGTTTCATTTGGCATGCGATGCATGCATTAGGAAGTCAGAGGCATATATATTGGTGCCGTTGTGCAGTCTACATTGTTCTTTTGTGTATCAGTCTGGGTTGCGGTTTGCTTCTGCGGAGTAAAATGAATTTGCATTTGTGTGGCCAATTTGTTCTCTACCCCCTTTCAACAGCATAGGGGCAAAGTACATGATCGATACTGTACATGAAAGTAATTGTCTGTGTGCCAGCCTTTCGTCAAAATGGCAAGGTTTCAAAAATGACTGATGTGATTAAACCCTAACCCTCACCCTCTTTAGACTACCGTCTCTAATGTTATGAAAGTGGTTAGCTTGTCCTGGAACTACAATGTGCTGGCTGGGAACTGCGAACTGTAAGCACCACCACCCTTCTCTTCTCATCCCGTCCCATCGTCAAAACCTGGGATTCTAGTAGGTTGAAATTTCTCCCATTTCTTTTGACTCAATTTTTCCCTCTAGGGACACGCTCCCGTGTCTTCTTTAACCTGCCACTTGTTTACCGCCTCTCAACAGTTGCACTGCACTTAACGTGATGGTTGCTCCTGCTGCACTATTTGTGGTGGGTAAGTGCACCACTGTACGGAACTGAACTAGGATCTCTGTTTTGATGGGAGCGAATTTTGCCTGATTGTCTTTCACATCCTTAACCTGCCACTTGTACTGCACTCATGCCAGCTCACAAACAGAGCATGGGGCACAGGGGACATAAAACGTTGACTCTGTCTGTGGATCAGACCTACCACTGTGTGAAATCCAACATAGACTATGTTGGGTGGGGGCTTCTTTCGTTGGATCTAGTAAGCTTAGGCTGTCAACCTAACATCTACCTCGTGACCTTTGAGCCATCCGTTCACTCCTCTTTTATCCTCTAATTGCACCTTTTGAAGCACTCATTCTCACTTTGTGAATCAGAAGACTCTTTTCCTCTCTGGGGTGAGTATAAAGATAGTCGCTGTGGGCTCCAGTATGACTAATTGTCCCTTCTGCCAGGAGAAGAGAACCAATGAGACACTTTGAGGGGGCATCAGTTGCTAGTATGCTTCTCCAGAAATGCCTGAATAGCTTCTGAACCTCCTCCTTCGGTTCCACATCAGGGCCCGTGTGCATTCACTTTGTCTAACTTTATAAAACAATCTGACATTGACACCCACTTTTGTTATGTTTGTTGAAAGGTTTCAACTTCTCTTAAGCTCTCTTTTTTCCTTCTTGACACAGCCAGCCACTTGTGATCAACCGAGTATGACAGCATGAATGCCATCCACAAGAGTGTCTGAAAATGTAAGCCATTATCCCGATGTCGCAAGCCATTTTGACTCAACCCTCTTGCGGATGGTCGACATTTCACTCTGCCCTTGAGTGTTGATGTTCAGAATGGGTACGAACACTTTGATTTCACGCATGATTGTAAAACACGACCTAGGAACAAGTACCGTTCGAACACAACACACTTCTTTTTTCACAACGTAACGGCTCCCGTACATGCACGTCGCTGGTTTTGTCAAGCAGTGCACTGGAACCTGCCACATACTAGAAAACCTAGGATTGTTTGCCTTTTTGTTTGCTTGTGTAAAGAAATTCTTTGCTGACTCCTGACTGCCTGGATGCTGTCTCTAAAATGCACAATGTCTCTTTTCTGTAAGGCAGAGGGGAGGGGGCAATAACAGTAAAGACAGAACAGGAAGCATGCTGAGGAGGATAGGAAATAAGAAGCACAAAAACAAATTTCCGTTTTGCTCTCTTAACGTTCCCTCACATGTAGTACTTCTCTGTGCTGTCACTGCAGGCACAGACACGCACTCTCCCTCAGATTAAGCTCTGATAGAGGGAACATAACAAGGCATGGTGATATTTTCACTATTTTCATAGCGAAAATACACACCCACTGGGAAATGTAATTGTTTGTGTTGTGAAATTTGGGCAGCCCATTTCTTAAGCAGCAATTCTTGGAAGCAAAGCCGCTGAAAATCTGGGCATTCTCGCCACTCAGTTTATGGAAGTCTGCAGGAGGCTGTACCTGTGGCATCTCATTACAACTGAGGGCTCAGATTACAGTTACTGCAGTGGTGATCCACATATGATGCATACCAGCCCCGCTACATATTCCCACTTGGCTTCATTAACTTCGAAACCCTCTCCGTTAACACAAGGAAAGTAATAGATATTTCATGATAGCCATCCTCACAAACGTCTGTCAGTATACTTCATATTTCACCTGGGTGTGAATTGAGATTTCAGTGTTACATGATGATTACCAGCATGTGTAGAATGGAACTCACATCTGGGACTCCTGACAAAATCAAGTGACGCTGCTGCTGTCCATGAAGCACAACATATTACTGAAGTCTGCTGCCCAACACTGTGCACTGGCGAGATGGCATTTAATAAAGAAACTACAATGTTTTGCTTCCAGATGACCCTGACCAAATAAACTCAGAAGTGCTTCTCCAAGGAATGAGGAGTGCTGCAGTGGGATTTCATGCCCCAGTGGGAATAGTTCCTTAAGCTTTAAGCAATGCATATGGAAGGCACACAGAGTGCTCATATTCTGTTCCCCAGTGGCTCAACACAGAGGTGGAAATAAACAGAAGCTTTTGTCTGGAGGAGTTTTCAGAGGCGAGCATAACAGGTCAGATGGGGTCAGCTGAGAGGTTTTACCTTCGGCAAATAGAGTGATTGTCAGAGCTTCTGAAAGATTCCGTCACAAACTTACAGACGAAAGCTTCCATACAACTCTAACACAACGTTCAGCACACTTGTGTAATAATGTAATAATGTAAGTATGTGCCATGTGAGAGCATTTCCGAACGTATCCAACACTAATCAATAAAAGATATGTAAATCAAGTTCTGTCAGGAATCTTCTTAGTTTTTCACACTACACAAAAAGAGTGACCCAGATACCAGAGAGCATCATTACATCATTATCCACGACAAATGATGCTCCTGCACCTACTGAAACAGTACCCTTCACTGTTTATCACCAGCTTCCAGCTTGAGGTGTCACCTATTAGAAATCTTTACTCCCTTGCCACTGGCTCTAAGTAAGACAGAGCGTCTGAGTAAGGAGCCAGCAGCAACCATATCATAGCATCTGTATTGATAATCGGGCCAAGTAGGGTTTATTGATATGTATTGTTTCCCTGGTTTCTCGAGTGCGACACAGACAACTAATTCCCCTGACTGAAAAGAGCCCCCTGGAAAACATTGAATACATTTGCTTTCCTAATTAGGAGACAGATAAGCGAGGGGCTGCTGATGACTGGGGCATTCTGCGAGCACCTGTCTATCTGAAGATCTCCAGACGGGAGCGGTACAATGGCTGGTTTAACAGCCATTTAACGCTGCTATCACTGCGCACCCCAGACGCCAATAAAAGGCACTGTGCATTTAGTTTGAAATCGACTGAAATCATCTGCTTTTGAAGATGGTGATAGGATGAGGAAACAAGGGAAATAACATTAAGGAGAATGGGCAGCCAACTCCTCCTCTGTCATTTTATAGCCTATTGAGAGAGACACAGCGATGAAAGACAAAGAAGGGGCACACATGGGAATGGCATTTCAACCTAGTGTGGCAGTGATAAGGGTAAATAAGCCAAATCTCACCTAAAGCCATTAGGTATTTGCAGAATATCAACCATTCTTCTTTGCACTACTTACACTTGTACTGAACTGAACTACCACACCCAAATTTACACATATGTTATAGGTAGGCTAATAGTAGTCAGTGAACTTCTATGTAGGTGTAAATGTAAGGCATTATAGGTACCAAGAAGAAGGAGTGTGTCCAGTACGGGTACCTCAGGAATCGTCGGCTGTGTCAGACTTTCCGAGGACACGGTTGCTGCCCCCAATCAAAGGAGTTCTTGTTTATGGATGATGATTAAATGGAGCATGAGATGGACAGGTGGACTAGTGCATCATCACCGGTAATGCAGGCACTGTACCAGACCATTGCGGTTGACGCCGAGCTGGTCTGTAATGGTGGGTTCACTTAGGCAGCGAGAGAGCGGCAAACTGCATATAGATGGCAGTGATATGGAGCGACAAGATGACAGAAAGACGCGTCAACTGATCATATGCCTTTCTGGGGTAATATAAAAGGTCAGTGCCAAACACCTTGTTGATGACGGCACGGGACAATGTTGCCGGCAATGCTGACTGAGTTGTAGCTTTTGTCACCCATAGTATGAAAGCACCATAAGGCATGGCTTTTAATTAACCAAGTGATATGATGAGGAGCTGCTATTTGTGGTGAAAGGAGCTAATAAAATCCTCTACTGAGGATGGCTACGGTGTGTCAAATTCAGAGGTTAACCAGACAGAACCAGATGGAACAAAACCACATAGTAGACCCTAAGTTTCGCTTGAGGGAGACCATTTGGGATGCTTCAGGAGACACTGGAAACTGTTGCTGGGGTAGAGAAGCCTCTGGAATACCCTGCTTAGCCTGTTCCACAACTTTGTACAAGTAGATGAAAATGGACGATAGGAAATATTGATGCTAATGCAACTAAATATTTTCCACTGAAGATTATTTTTGTCTGAAAGTTTCTGGTGAAATCAATTAACCAAATCTTGGGTGAGGCTTTCTACCATCTGCTGATGAAGACCACATAGTGCGTTAGAAACGATGCACGCGCTCTTTAACTGGTAAAGCTAATTAGCCAGGTTACTCTGTTGTGTCACCGTAAGGTAAAATATTATACCTGAAAACGATAGACTGGACTTCGCCATGAGAGAGCTGATTTCAGATCTGCGGCTGAAGCTTTTGAGCCGTTAGATTCGGGGTCAAAATGGAGAGTGGGAAGTGGGGGATAAATGTTGCATGAGGCGTCCGTTTATTGGAGCCGTTTGTCTGCGGAACAGAAGACAACTGTGACTTTCTGGCAGAGCGAGACTATTTACAGCTATTGGCAAGCTGCTGCGAACACCGTATCTCTCCCCCAGGGTGTCTGTCTGGTAATCCCTCCAATGCATCTCCTTACCTGTGACACAGGGAGACGGACTGTTCCACGCTGCAGAGCAGTGAGCGGCTGCCAAAAGCCAATTTACATATATTTCTTCATTAACTGAACACTTGCGTTTGGGAATCAATAATCAGATGTGCACAGCTCTTAAATACTAATTTAAAATATGATAAACGCCCTCCTTTACATAGGCTCGGTTCACATAATAAAACTATATTTACTTTGTGCTACTGACTCTGAGCCTCTGGAAATAAACTATAAGCAAGTCTGCATATTCTACGCATGACCAGGTGTTTGAAGTAATCTTCATAGGTCACAGACAGGATTTTTGTTTTTGCTACCATACATTTATGAATACTAATCAAGCAGAGGCCACCAAACATCAGAGTAAGTCAATAATTCATGCTCTTTATACAGCTGGCCTCACACAAAATGGAGCGCTCGGAGAAAACCTTTGGCGTTCATTTACAACCTAGCTGAAAGACAAACTCAAATGCGAACTCATTAAAACGGCGTAAAATTCACTTTAAGAGTTTACTCTTCTCTCGGAAATGAGCTGCGGCAATTTAGATGTGCAGACGTAGCGCTGGGCGGCCAATGAAAGTGTGTTAGCCGTCACGGATGCATCACTTAGACCTGAAGGGTTGACTTTATTGGCTACACTGTGTGTTCAGACGGTATTTGCTGAGCTGGGGAGTTGCTGCTGCCAGAAACCTCCCACCTTCTCAGTAGTCCGCGTCCAACTGTTTTGAGCTATCATAATCACTCTAGAGCAAATTTCTAACCTCGGTTTTTGTTTGTTGCCAATCTCTATTAATTAGGTCCTGGCAGTAAAAGTTGTGACTTTTAATCTGCATCTACTGCGATTCCATCTCTGCAATGAGACTCTTCCCAGAATGTTCATGTTGCACATAGAGGCCATGCTGTTCTGGCTTAAACAAATGCGCGAACATGCTGTCTCTTCCGTATTGTTTAAACGAAAACCCGAATTTACATCCTGATTCAGGAGATTCGGCTTCTCTCGTCATGCCTGTCGTTGTCTCTGTCTCCTTCTGTTTGGGCTTCTCTCTTAAATGTTTAGCCTCTTGGTTTCCATTCGTTCATCCTGGACACCAGGACTTCCTATCAGGCTCAGCTTTCTATCTGCCTGGCATCACCTAAAAGTTCCTCGACATCACCGCAGTCTTCTTACGGCAAATGAGCTTTATTCTTTGCACAAGACGTCTAATTCATGCCTGTCCATCACGTCAGAGGAATTCCTCCTCTTTTGCACACCCCTAGATTTATTCTATTTGCTTTTTGATTTGACTGTCTACGCACAGAGGACGCCGAATACTGCTCTGACTGATAGTCAATACTCAACGATCCAAAGAAACCGACTACAATTTTTGATTCACTGTGTCTCCATTTGTGTTTATCGCCCAATTCTAGGGGTAAAATTTGCTTCCCTCGTTTCTGGGAGAGCGAGACAGCAGTGGATGGCAAAAAAAATAAAAAAAAAATGCACATTTTATGTTTTTCAAGTCACGGCGATGATTGCTCACATTAAACAGATCGATATTGTGTCCCTTTGGGATTTTCTAAGGATTGATATCACAGAGCGACACTCCTACTTATCCAGCATTTGTGTTCCTATGGATTACTGTTATCAAACGGACGCAGATGGGGATACATGCAGCAGCACACATGCACGCACAGCTGATTTTTCACAGTTCAGCCGTGGCACGCTGTGTGTCGGTATAAAAAGCGAGTGATCAATACGCCATGGAGATCACACAGCTCATGAAGCCCCCCGCATACAAGAACATGCTCAAATACCTCTACCGCTACTACAGTTTAACACGAGGCTGCATCTGTAACAGGGATTAGTACGTCTCTTGATAGCAGGTATAGATGAAGTGGTGAAGCCTGCCCATGACTGTCCTGCCCACCATTTGCAGCACAAGCATAATGGATTAATCACAGCCTACAGCTGGAGTTTACTTTTTTTCTCTTTTTCATGCCATGAAAACTCTTCTCAAAGAAAGCCGGGCATCCTCCCAAATGCGCCTGGCTTATTCCTGTTGCTGTTGATGTGATCTCACTCAAAAACCGGAGGGAACGCAGGAAAAGGTCTCTTATCGTGAACTAATTAAAAACTAGCTCAGGACACAGGGAGCGCCTGACAGAGTGCCATCCTTTTTAATCAGACACGCAGCTCCACTATAAAGACATCACCTCAACAGATGCCCCACTTTCTGAAGGAGTCTGCGAAGATGACAGGTGTTATTTATTTTTCTGTAAACCCACGTTTCAAATAGGTTTCTGCTTTTTGGCAATTGTCGGAGATAAGGGCGGGGGTAGTTATGCACGGGTGTACAAGTGTTTGTGAGAAGGATTAGTTTCTTTTTTTTTTTTTTTTCGCTGAACAGGAGGCAAATGAGAGAAGGTGGCACTGTGATAAGAGGGACACCTTTAGCGTGAGCTTGCAAACAAAATTGATGCATTTTTTTAGGATGAAGTTGTGTTAGAAACTGAATTACTAAGTGTTTAAAAAAAAAAACACATCTGAGCAACCAGGATGTCAAATGGCCTGCCATTTCTTTACTGTTCGGTGGTTCAGGCTGCCACTGTCGCGAATGTTTCGAATAAATTAAAATTAGTGTGTGGAAAAGAGGAGATGAATTAGGCTGTTTAATTTACGAGTGGTTTCCTGGTCCAGCGCTACTGGCCCATAACCCCGCATTTAATTGAATCAAGCTAACTTCACATCGTATCATGAAGCATCACTGGACTGCTGTGCCGCCAGCAGCAACAGAAGAAAGTCCTGGGACACACGGCTAAGCAAAAGCCACAAACAAATCCCTGCTTTTATCGAGCAAACCGTTGACGACATTATCATAAAATTTCATTTTGCTCTGCAACCGATGGTCCGTCAGGCCGCAGGGAAATCTCTCTTCATAAAATCTGGCCTTTGGCAGAACTATGTGTCTAACCTTTGGCTCGTGTTCTGGAAGGGAAACACAACAGTTTCATTACAGTCAAACTGTCGGCATCACATGCGTTTGCTTTTTCCGTTGCGCAATCACAAAGCTGCTGCTTTCAGTCATTGTGTGCGGTCGACTGCCTCTCCCTGCCCTCTGACACGTTCACATTTTTTTTATATCAACACCGTGATTAATAGGCCTGATTTTAAACTTGTCATAATAACCTGCATGTTTCCTTACACGTGCGTTTCATAATTTATGTTCCAAGGCTAGAAACGGAGTATGCTGCTGGGCATGACGGCTGCTAATTAGCCTTAAATACACACTCGCACGCTAATCCTCCATATAATATTTAGTTAGTCAGCATCGGCGAGTCACTGTCACTATGCAGGCTATTCACCTGCTGGTATTTAAACAGCTCTTTACACAGGCTCCATACTTATTTGATCACTGATGCCAAGACAGGTCTCACTGTTGCAATATTCATGTCTGTGAAAATGTATGGCCCGCTGCTGAAATATGGGCAGTTTGAGTGTGTTTCGAACCCATTTCCCGCTAATGCCTTTCTCCTAATTAGATCCGGAGGTCTGCCTCTTTTTCCCCTCTAAATCTTTTTTCCGCGCACACGCATGCACACACAGAGTCTCCTTTTACTCCTGGTAAATTCGGAGTGGAGTTGAGATGAAGGCAACAGAGCTAATTGCATTAGCATCAATTTACTAGTGCGGCAGAGGACAGCTGTGCAATTCAGTGATGTATGTCCCTAGCTAACAGTGCAAAATAAATGCAGCAAGCATATGTCTGTACATCTGACGCGGTGCATATTAGCCTCTCCCGTCAGACACCGTAGGCAACCACATTTTCACACTGATTACGATTATCAGTATCATTTCATTAATTGCATTAACATACATTATAGAATCTGCCATTAATATTTCCATTTCCGTGCATCTTGCCACAGTGACTGTTGATAGAGCAGTTTGTTGCGACTCTCTCTCTCTCTTATTTTTACCACAAGCTACTGGTAACATAAATCATTTCCTGCGTGCCATCAACTGCAGCCACGTTGCTCCCTGTTCTATCTCTCTTATTCCCATCTCAGTTTCTCACAGTCCATCTAGAGGCAGATCTAGCAGACCTGACACCTGAGTGTTTACAAAGTAATGTTCTGCATTTCACAGCGGCAAAGAGAACAGCCTCTAAATAAATAAATTTGGTAAAACTGATATGCATTTATGTAAGCTGTGTCCCATTTCGGATATTAAAAACAGGAGATTGATCGATCAGTCAGAAAGCAGACCGTATAGATTGGATTGCATGTCGCATTGCAAAGCATTCAACCTGCCCTCCAGCCGATGGCTTGCGTTTGCTCCTGCGCAGTGGTCTTACGTGGGCGGAATGTCTTTGTTTTTTTTTTTTGCAGTCGCTGATTTTGGATTTCAAATTATCACAACAAGATAATGAGTTAGCTCTGTGTTTGATGAGCGCTAATTAGGTGGCTGTTTCCAAAAACACACAACTGAAACAACTTCAGATGGTACTGTCCCTGACACGGAGAATTTTCTTTTTAAATGTGTGTTCCTAAAGTTTCCCCAACACAGCTCGCACATCAATGGAAGGCTTTGAACAAGTCTTTCACAATGTGTCTGCTTTAAAGTGCACATATAGCAAGCAATGAGCCACGTTAACAATAATTTACTCAGTACTTTATGGCAATATGGCCTTTTATCTCCGTTTTGGTATTCGTGTAATATTTCTATCTACATCTTTCCCTTTACACATGGTGATTTCATTTATTGTTCATGAAGGGTACTGACAAATGACGCCACTCTGATCATTTATTAAGCGTATTGACTTGTTCAGACGTGCTCACCATTCTGCTCTAAAGAAAATGAATGGACTGCTGTGATCGCGTCAAAACCGCTCATGGTAAAATGCGCTGGTATTTATTAAGTAATAACAATAATACATAGCACATGCATAAAACTGAGCGTGCTCTGTATAGACAACTGCTGCGGTGTGCACTGGAAGGACATTACACCATGCTCAGTGACTAATCCGAGAAAATGAGAATTTGTGGCAGCCCTAATGCTAAACGGCGAGACCTACTAAATGATATATGGCCAATTCTGGCAGTTTCTGCGTGGGAGACAAAATTCACAGGTACAGTGCTTTATAGAAGAGCAAAAGCACAGGCGATGTGCCGAAGAGATGCTGAGGCCACCGATCATAACTTAATTACCTGTAATTAATCCAAATATAACTACTGATGATGGCCACTTCAGTTTGGATAATATTACAGGGTGGGATATGCATTTTGTTCACTTAGTACTAAATAAATTATCTTATTTTTTTCCTTTAAATAATCTTTGAACTTAAAAACCGTCCTAATGAAAACTACTGATTATTTAAGGTAACCGAAATACTTTTGGAAAACCAAATTCACAGCCTAATAAATGAAACGAGTTGCATCGTGGTGAATCTGGATACATAAACAACAAAATCCCCTCATATTCATGTAGCTATTTGGAAAAGAACCACAAGTCATACACTGACCTTAGGTCTGCTTGTCACTGTGCTTGAGGGATCCTGCACCGAGTTGCTTCAAATACCATGCCTCATCCTGTTAACACTACAGGTTTACAGTGGATACACTGTGCGTACATATGCCCACCTACATTCCTCCAAGAACGCTGTGGAGAAAATGTCAGCCTTAGATATCAGCTTTGATGGCATTTGCACAGAACAAGCCAACATGCATGTTGCGTGCAAGCATATCCCCACTAATTTCACTTTTGTCATTTCAGATTCCCAGCGTTGCGCAGGATCAAACGTCGTGCCCGATTCTTTCACTCCCCTCAAGTCAGACGGAGCAGGAAATGAGGAAATTGGAGATAAATCCCGTCAAGAATTATTATTTCCTACCTCGCTGCGTATGCTCAACCTGTGTGAGCACTGATAACACATTTAATAACCCCGCCTTGCAACTAATCTGCGTTGAAATGGTGTTTGAACGTTCCAAAAAGGTCAAAATGATCCAAATACAGAGCGTTGTTCAGAGCTGTTGAGGAGTGCTACAAGTGAAGTGTCACAAAGGTGGGAATTGGCAGTAGAAATGATGCTGGTTTTATTTTACAGTTCTGGCTAAATGCGGTGTCCTGGTTTTTGTATTTGCTGGCTCAGTTCCATTTATAGAAGGAAAAATTATCTTTAGACTGACTGCTTAGAGCGAGTATTCAGCATCCCAAATGCAGAAGAAAATACACTTCAGACTCCCAAAAGGAACATAAGTGTCTGTTTTTCTCCTTTATCGAGCAATCCCGAAGTCACCGGTGTCCAAAATAGACGAGGTGCCCTGAACTCGAGCTGCTGAGGTCTCCCGAGCTTTCATCCATCTAAGCAGATTCTCCCCCAGCGCACGCACCAGGCTGCTCACCTAAGCTACCGCCGCCTACACCGTTAGAGGCTGTCAAAAAATAAAATCATCACGCCTGCTCATTGTTTCCCCTCTGCTCCACTGAAGAACCCTGCGATGCAAACCGAGTTAGCACTTTGCTATCTCTCATCAATGTATTTATTCTTTGGCTAGAGGAAACTGTTTTCACACGAGGCAATCAAAACCAAAAACTGTTCCGATGCGCCGCATATATTTGTAAATGACTGGCACTGCATTGCTGGGAGTGTTAATTGAAACTGAAAGAGGGAGAGTTGATGAACGGACTCTGCCAATAGATTGATATTACTATTATTATTATTTTCTCGTTTTTGACATTTGGGGGAGTTCAACTTGATTATACTTTTGATGCTGGCGAGTGGAAATTCCTCCTCGCTGAGGAGAGATATTTTCAGGTATGTGTTTTTTTGTCCGTTGCTTAGCTTGAAAAGACTACTGAGCTGGAGCTGATAGTCTGGTGGAACATTTGGAGGGACAGCATGCTGAACAACATGCTGCGTTTCAGCGGCGGGCTTTGTGCAGTCTCTGGAGACTGTGCTCTGCGCTTGCTAAAGCTTGCATGACCTTTAAACATCATTAACGTTAACTTGGGCTCTGTTGTACCTGCAGTTGTAATGATGAGTGGTGCACGCATTCGCGCACACTCGCCTTAACGCTCTGCAAGAGAAAGGGACGTGGGGACTCGGCTTACGCACACACCCAAACCCACACCCACACACACACAGCAGGAAACACAAATCTTTCCCTCAGCGAGGGGCCAAATCGATACCAAACACACCACACCGATTCTATTTGCATGGCTTTGATGTCAGTCTGAAGGTCTCTAGAGAGGCTCTCTTCCCTCTGTAAGGCTTGAACGCATGCGTGCACACACAAACACAAACAAATGCTTACAATTGATGGGAACACACAACATGCAAAAGGTGCATGTGCACACACACACGCACACATGAAACCTGTGCTATTACTGCTAGTGAATTGACAGGCTTGCATTTATGCCCCACCTTCATTACAGTAGGCTGCTCTGAGTTAAAGCAACCAATAAGTCAAGTTATGCAGGTATGTCTGTTTATCTGTAGCAGTGCTTTCCAGTAAGTAGCTTAAGGTATCAAAGGAATTGCACGTCTGTGTATGTGTGTGAGAACCAGTGTGAGTTTTAGGGGGAGGACATTTTGGGGCACCTCATCACTTGAGGGTTTGATTCAGTCACCTAAGGTCAGGGTGAGGGGCGAGGGAATGCATTGTATCAGTGAACATCTTCACAAAGGCAGCCATACGAATATGTACGTGTAAGTGTGGATTTAAGTATTAGTAAAACAATGAGATGATTCACTGCAATATAGACACCTCAAACACTACTTAAAGAAAGCAAATAGGAAATGGCCATGAATTGATCCATGTGGCTATTCCATGTCATCCAAATTTTATCCTTTTTTAGAAAACACATTTATATTTTCCCTTAAAACACCGGTAAAGTCCATCTGCTGATGAAGGTCGTTAGATGTGACTGAAAGGACCTTGAAGTGAGACTGTTTTGCCAGCGGCTA
>JASGAT010045651.1:0-12484 GCA_030220025.1 Chelon auratus | reverse complement strand
TTTGATACCAATATCAGTCTTACTGAAGACATTTAATGGTCAAAATATAATTAATAAATATTCGAATATATTCGAATTTTAATGTTAATAAACAAACGAACTTCAAATATGATTTTTGGGCAAAAGTCAAAGCCCTAACGTAACTCAATAGAAAAGAGCTGAACAGTGTAGATTAAAAGTGGAAAAGTGATTACTGAATAATGAGTGAGGTGTGAGCGTGGAGATTCTCGCCACTACTTTTCCGCATATACAAACGGATTATGTTTGTTGATGACAAACAACCTAGTGACACTACACTTCTGGTTTCAGGGTCCTATTCGACAATGCAGTGTTCTGTTTGGAGGCAACATTTGCTATAACAATGTTCATGAGCCTACCTTCGTTTGGTGGCAAATCTTCCTCCTTCAAGATTCCTTGCAGAGGGGGACTCTCCCATGGGCCTCCTGCCTTGATAATCTGCTTTACATGATGAAGGTAGATGTTCCTGTGCCTCAGGAGTCTGGAGTGGCACACCTGCAATGTTAATTCAGAATCTCCCTTAAAAACATGCTACTTTTTTGTGAAAGTTTGAAGGTGAGCTGGTCAACCACCAGCAATCATTATAAGAAGAGCAGATATGGAGTAGTGGAAGCAAACTTTGAAGCAGTTGTTATTTTGATGGTAAAACTTTAAGGTAAAAATTATTCCTAACATGCTGTGTTACCGTGCTTTCAGCAACTTTAGAACATTTAATGCAGGTGTCGTGTGAATTAAAAAAAGAGAAGTTTAGTTCACAGTTTTGCGTTACCTGAAAAGAATCGAGGATGTCTTTTAAAGGTTCTTCCAGAAATTCCTCCTTGCTGAAAAACAGCATCAATTCGAAAAAGCTCCTGAAAGACAATGAGTGGGACGTCAGCTTGCCAAAACAAATCTCACAGTAAAGTGAGCCAGAATCTTAGTCAGTAAATTGAGCTCATCAAGCCCTTTGCTGTTTTTCCACACAAGTGTTACGTTTGAAGAGTAGACACTTCCCCACTGTATTGCTACTGCCTAGCAGATGACTCACGTAAAAAGCTCATTAGTTGCATTTCAAATGGGTTTTTTTTGCTGAAACAGTCCAAAATTGTAGTACTGCGGTTGGACAATGTAACCAAAGTGTTGAGCAAAGTTTGCATTGTGACTGTAGTGTATGGTTTCATGTTATTACTTTAGCTCTTATAAAAGAACTAATTATTAAACTGCATAAGCCAGGCCTATAATATACATTATTAAATTAAACAGTTTAATATGCAAGTCACTCAGGCTAAAATGCTTTCAAACATGGTTCCTAAAGGCAGCTTCTATGCTGAAGATTACATGTCATGCTTTTCAGTAATGGTTGATATGACAGACAAAAGTTCACAGTGTACCTGTTCATCAACAGAAAAATATATGGTTTTCAAGTAACAAATTACTTACAGGGCCATACTGCTGAGAACATAGTGGATGTGTTGACAGTCATCTGGGAAGGCAGCAGTGGCTTTGGTAAAATTACAGAGCGCAGTCCGCAGCACCTTCAGCTGAGGGAGAGGAACGTGCCATTGCCCTGTGTACTCCTCAACTAACTGTGCAGGAGAAAACAGTACACCACACAGTTAGCCACTGAAATGCAACAAGAGTTAATATAATGTTCCTTCATAACCATGAAAGAGAGAGATGCATCATCACACTGAAAACAATGACTTCTTCAAAAGGCTGATGCCACTATTCTTGTAGATGAATGCAATGCCATTTAGAAGGAGTTGCTTTGCGTTCATTAATCAATACTATTTAGACATAGTGCACATTGTGTGCTGGGATTGTTAAAGAAACGTTACTACTGTTGCTGAAAATTAAGTTTGTAACATAAAGCTTTTTTGTATTATCCCAAACGGACAATTAATTTAAACTATTAACACTTAGGGAATACCAAGCTAAAACCTTGGTTAACCTCATACCGTTGGGTTAATTAGCTTAGCTTGACTGGCTAGCTACAAAGCTACGAACAATTAAATGTCAGACAGAACACGTCACTGCTGCATAGTTATTCAGCCAAAAGCACAGCTGCAACTATCGAAATGTGGGCAACTGTTTCTGTTGTGTTTGTGATGGGCTATGTCCTAGCTACACTACTACAAATGGAGCTAGCTTGGAGGCTAACGTTAGCAAGCGAAGCTAGCAGCGTTAGCAATAAACAAACGCCGCCTCGGTAGGTCACCTAACAAAATGAATTTAACATACCCCACAAAACTCAGAGCAGTATTCCTTGCTCTTCAGAGACAACTCGTCGCTGCAGTGTCTAACACATAGCGTGTCCAGGGCTAATTCAAGCCCGTCTGTTTCCAAATCACTCTCGTTGTCCGCCATACTGTCTGCTGTATCCAGCGCATAGCCAAAGTTGCCAGGTTTGTGAGACGGCATCCTCCTATCCCCCACGACAAGGCACTGGATACCTGGCAACCGTGCATTTATAAAGGGATAGAAAATGTTTTGACATTTTCACGGTAACAGAAACTTTGATCAAACGTGGATTGTGCGATTGTGCATAGGGTAGTAATTCAAATGTATTATGGGTATATGTGCGTCTGTCAGCTTTACTTTTTAGAAACAATTTGTCAGATATGGATTGTGGACATGGAACAGATGTGACAGTTTTATAGTAATACAATATTTTCATGAACGATAATAATAAAAAACATCCTAAAAGCCATTAGAGCACTGTTGTCTAAATAGAAAGACAGCAGAATAATGATTTTATGCATAAAAAAATGCTAATAGCATTGATAGAATTTTAATTAATAGTAGTCCACAATTTTTAATTTTACTGTGGACCATTAGAAAAACAACTGTTCTGTTAACAGATGGATAATAGCAGGACCCTGAAGCTGAACTGAAGCAGTTGTCATTCATTAATTATTTATATTTGAGCTGTTCCTAATGTTACATGTGGAAATTTTGCTTTTATGTAGACCCCCGCGACCCTTAACAGGAATAAACGGGCACAGAAGATGAATGATTGAATGAATGAATGAATATATCAAATTCCTTTATACTTGCTTTTTTCCTCCTCTTACCATTGCTTTTTTAAAAATTTCTGTTTTCCTCTCTTCCTGGCCGCCTCAAGCAGATGGGTCCCACCCATGAGCTGGGTTCTGCTCAAGGTTTCTTCCTGTTAAAAGAAAATTCTTCCTTGTCGGTGTTACCTTGTCCCTAACTTGTTTACGTTCTGTAAAGTGTCTTGAAACAATTTTTAATGTTATTGAAGCTATATAATAAAAAACGGTTATTAAAAGTTTAAAGCATTTTCCAAACCGTCATTTTAACATGGCCAACAAGTGTCTATTAAATTCTTGTCCATTAAAAAGCTTTTTGTAATGTCAGTATCAGGGCACAGCATGAGTGGGCTGTGCACAGCATCCCTCTACCTTTTAGTGGTTTACTCCTGGTGAGAATGACTTAGGGCAAACATTAGCCTGGAGAAACTTAAGAAAGATAAAAGGTTTTGCCTTGTCTCTGTTTCATCCCTGTGCTGTTATTTCCTGGGTAGTATTCTGAAGCGGCTGCCCATGTGCTATGGATTCAAGCTGGGCAGCAATCTCTGGTCACAACAGATGTGGACTTTGTGGGTTTGTGGGCAGAGCCTCACAAGCCTGTGTGCACATAGAAATGGAGCATATGTTATTTCATTATTTAACTTTTATATTACAACATCAAACCATACATTGGACGTTGTCCAGACTATAATGGGTGTTGAAGTATAACAGTTGCCAATCATTGGTGAGGCTGGTGCTATCTCTGGCAGCGTACCTCTGTAGTAGTTGCTTGTTCCAGTGAACACATGGCAGGACTCATGGTTTTGTTGTCCCAGTTTTCTTCTTTAACACCCACATGTACAGTTTATTGTACTAGTGAAATAATCTCTAAGGGATTGCGTCAGTTTATGTCACACAGTATCCCTTACTAATGCTCTTCACTGATGTGAGATGCATAAAAGTGTATCAAAGAAATCGCTTTGCTGTCTTCACATGCCACACAACATTCCCATGTTTGGAACGAGAGCTGGGTATTTCAAACTAGAGAGAGGAGGTGAGAATGAAACTGACATTTACCTCCCTCTAGAGCTGAACATGGACTTCATGTGGTCATCACAAACAGTATGTCATCATGAACTGTAAGTCTGGCAAGGATAGGTCTAGGATATCTGAAAATCTTTCTTCTATAGCAAAGACAGTATTTTCCATCAACGTTTGAGAGAGGAATTGCACATTAACATTGATCTTAAATTGCTTTTATTTGTTTGATAAATGATGCAGAACAGACAATATTATATTTCCAGGTTTGTTCATCTCTTTGCTGCAGTTGTGAAAGTGACAATTCAGTTTATCACGACCAACTGGAAAGTCTGCCAGTCTTTCCGAAAGCCACAAGAGGGCACCAACATCTTGTCTCTTCGTATTAAACAGACAGGATAGCATAATAACATCCATTTACATATACATCTTATCAGTGTCTAATCATTTCAATTACCTCAGCTGCCACTCTAACCAGACATACAGGGAAATGCTAAATATCCTTCTCATCTCACTTAACTTTCTAGATACTGGCTCGTAAATGACTTAACTCAGAGAAGAACAGGATAATCATCTCAATTGTGGACCCTTTATTATTGATTACTGATACAGTGAAAGACAGAGAAAGAAACTGTTTACTAGTCATACTGTCAGAGACATATATAAGTACTGTATATGACACTTCTCATCGCTTTTCACCGGTATACAGTTCACCCTCACACTTGACTCATCCACAATATTTTCATCAACAAATCATGTGCCCTCTTGGAGGCAGTAAAGAAAATAGTAGTTCTATTCCCAGTATTTGAGGGGGAGTAATGTAGTGAGGATTTCTCCACCGGTGACTCTCACATTAATTAACCTTATGCTGTTTATGGTGTGGGAGTGAAGCAGGGTAGGGTTTTTAATGGCTCCAGGAAAAAAAAAAAAAATTAATAAAGACTGCTCAAAAATGTCAGTTAAAGCGAGAGTGATTATGCATGACCCGTTACCTCAATATTATAGACCATCTCAGGGTTCTGTGGTTTTCAACTAATCTGAGAGACACATGTTTTACTCTAGCTAGTTTGCTAACACAGATTATCACTGGTGTGGTTTTACTTGTTGGAGATTGAAAGCAGAGAGGAGCCAGAGGGCAGACAGGGATGTTTTCTTACTGCACTTTAACAGGTATTTTACATATTTGTAATATATTATGTGGCTATTATACGCATAAAGGCCTACGTTGTTGAGTGACATGTGTGTGTTTGTAACTATTTCTAAAAATGAGCCTTGGATTTCCAGAGCTAGTTGAAGACCATGTTTTGTATCTGGATCTGCAGCCTTCCTTGGATGCTTCCTATGGTTGCTTCCTATTTCATTCAACCTGTCTGACAGACACACTGTATTGAAAGAATCTCAGTTACATTCATATCTTGTTTTTCTGCCACGGGCACCTGTCCTCCTGGTCACTGTTGGCCACTGCATCTCTGTCACTATAGTTGCTTCCCTCTTACACTGTGGCAAAGCAGTCGTTGCTGGAAAACATGAAACAAATCACCACTGCCGCACCAGTGCAGGGATGTGAGCACAGACACCAGATTTAACACTCCAGGATATTGCGAAGCACAGGGAGATTTACTTGGCGCTGATAGACTTAATCAACATTATGTGAGCTCATTTGGAAAAGGCTTGAATGTAACAGACATTCATTTATGTGTTAAACTGATAGAATATAGTGTAAAGGTCCAGAAAAAAATAATTAAATAGAAAATTACCATTACCATCAACCTAACGAGAAGCTCAAACCCTATATATGTAATTATTAGTTGGAATGCTTTGCAATTAATACATACCACTGTCAACAACTAGTTCTGGTAACAATCCTTGCAACAGTCAGATAAAAGTCACTGTCGGTGACATCATAGCCACACCTTGCTAGGCTGTGGCATTTCACTGTATTTTAGCCAGCTGTGTGGAACAAAGGGAGGTCATTAAATGAAACAGACATAATGGTCAGCTATTTCAAGACCTTTAAATGGGGCTGACCACCAGTGCTCAGAACTGAGACCTCAAAAGGTCAGCGATGGCCCATTTCCTCAAAACCAACATGTCACTGTCCCTTCAAACACGCAAATTAACATCAAGGAGATCTCAGGCTTTTCTATTATTAGCAGGATGGATTTCAATGAGGAACACTGCTGAAAAGCTCAACGCTGACCTGGTGCCATTTGGGCTCTTGGAGTGGCTGATGGAGTGTCTGGAAATGGGTGTCGATCCTTTCCCTCTTTGAGAATGTACTTTCTCAGGCACACTGAGTGAGTATTGAGTATTCTCAGACTGAAACCACTTGTTTTGTTCCCTCTCTGTGATAGTGACACATATGACACATATGATAGTGTATGGGTTTGATTATGCATAACAAACAATCAGAGGTAATGACTGCACCTTATAAGTCTTTGGAATGCTTTTTTGAAGTCTTCATTAAAGATGGTGTAGATGAGGGGGTTGATCAGAGAGTTAACGTAACCCAGCCATGTCAGAAAGTCAGCCATTTCCATCGAAGTACTGCAAGAACCGCAGGTGTTGACGATCACCTCCTTGACAAAAAATGGCAGCCAACAGATGACAAAGGCCCCTATTATCAGCCCCAGTGTAGATGCCGCTTTGCGTTCCCGCGAGCCTGAGATGCGGGGTCCTTGGTAGAGCTGGCTCCGACGTGACTCACTACGTGACTCATGCCGCCGTGACTTACACTGGAACGCTTTAACTGAGACACGCACCCGTTCACGTGGAGGTTCCTCAGTTGAGGGTTCAGAGAAAGACTTTTCTGGTGGGCTTATGGGCTGCGGACTTCGAGGCCCACCATCAACATCGCCATCTCCAGCAGGGTAGGACGAAGGGATCATGCTCCCATTGGTCATGCATGAGTGACGGCTAGCCCGGCTAGCCTCTCTGCGCATATACAGGGTCTGAGCGGCCAGGTAGATCTTATAGTAGAGGATGAGGATGAGCAACAGGGGAATGTAAAATGCTCCGAGTGTGGAATAAAGGGTGAAGGCCATGTGATGGTGGATGATGATGCACTGGTCTTCGTGCTCTGCATCCCCGCTGTAGTGCCGCCACAGCAGAGGAGGAAGCGAGATGAGGATGGACAAGAGCCACACCACCGCCACCATTGCACCAGCCCTGGCCCCCGTGCGCTTGCGAGAGTACTCCACCGCATCAGTAATGGCCCTGTAGCGGTCAACGGCGATCGCGGCAAGGTGCAGGATGGAGCACGTGCAACAGGTGACATCCACACTTAGCCAGATGGTGCACACCACCTGGCCCATGATCCAGGTCTCTTTCTGGATGTACATGATACTGAAGGGCATGACCAGCACAGCCACCAGCAGGTCGGTCACTGCTAAGGAGCAGATGAGGTAGTTGGCTGGGTGGTGCAACTTGCGAGTGACTGCAATAGCCGTGATCACCAGGCAGTTGAAGAATGTAGTCAGGATGGCCACCACAGACAGGGTTATGGTGAGCAAGATTTTACTGGGAGGGAGTTTAGTGGTGTCAAGTGAGTCGTAACTACTGCTGCTTGTGGCAAACGCCCCTTCAGTGCAATTGGGGAAATCCATTCTGCAAGCAAAATGGAAGGAGAGTTGTGCATTAAACTTCAAAGCAGATTAAGGAATTTGGATTTCCAAAACTCCTTTTCAAGAGAAGACACATTTTTTAGATTCTCCGTTAATTTTGTAACTGCATATTACTTGTTATGGAATGATCAGGGATGCAAAATTGTTGAATTCTTCTTCTTCATTTGAGCACTCATTTTCAATGATCTGGCTTTTTGTAATGTGGATAATAGGAATGTTTAAATCAAAAACGCCTCTGTATACATAATGAACTTTAAAGACTGTATTCAAGGTCTTCCATTTCGTTCAACATGTCTTGGTTGACAAAGCTCTGATCTTGTTGTGCTCACAAAAGTTTGCCAAAAGCCCTTAGAAGCTAAATATAGTAATCCAGTCCTACCTGTCAAGGCTCTAACCTGTTGAACCCAGTTTGTTCAGTGTGCAGCAAAGAGCCTTCTCTGGTTTGTCCTGCGTGCCAGCTCTGCCATCACAGCCCCTCTGTCACTCATCAACACCTGGGAGAGGCAGAGAGTGAGAGGGAACGAGACGGAGAAATTGCGAGAAAGAGACAGAGAAGAAAATGGAGAGGAAGAAGATTGAACAGAGGGGGGGAAAAAATTAAAAGCAACAAAGTACAGATACAGCCAAGGACAGGGACTCTTATACAACACTAAAAGCACTGCAGATGGTGTGAATAGTTTTTCAAAAGCTAATTTTTGTTGTTGGGATTCCATTTAAATGCTTTGAATAAATGTGAATCACTCTATCTGGACTTGGACCTGTGCGTCACATTTGATCTACTGGAGTATTTAGTGACTAATGGACTCTTCTCAGTATAGTCATTTATTTCATGTTAGTCACTAATATGATCAACCTTCTCCTATAATTCCTAAAACATGCTATTTTAAATGTTTTTGCAGAGGCTTTTCAAGTTTTCAAAGTCTAAGACACACCTACACAAAATTAAAACTGAATTTCGGTCAGTGGTATGCTTTAACCAAGAGATTGCCATCCTGTTTTATTCAATATCAGCGGTTTAAATTAAAAAAATACCACTACTTGCAGTTAGTGTAATTTGCTGCGGTCAACAACCAATTCAGCAAGAGCCTCTAAGATTAAATCAAAATGTTCAGATAGGACTGTCATTGCAGCTCTCCTTCACTCGCTTTCGTTGCTCAGTATCCTGAAGACATGAGTGGAAGCTGTTGCTATAGAAACACAAGGAGTACAGTACTTTTACTCAATGCAGTGATCGAGCAGAGGCAGCCAGAGTCTGACTGTCAGGTCTCTGCTGAGACGGTTCGATTCCCTGGCGGTGGGTTCAGGGCTAAATGGGAGGGCGAGCAGGGCGGTGAGGCCACATGACAGCTCAACGATGAAAGATAAGGGATTTCAATCGGCTTAACCCTAACATACGGCAAAGTGCCTGATTCAATTTACTCAGTCTGTTATGTGCCGTGACATAATGCCCCATGACGAAGGTAGCAACAGATGCAAAACCTTGGAGAAATCACGGTTAAAATGATATAATATATAGTTAAAATTCACCCAGAACAGTGCAGAGGCATGTGACAAGTATTGTTCCAATACTTGTTCATTCACGGTGTGGGCACTGGCAATCCCTTCACCAGACTGAGTCACTTGGGCTCTGGGCTCTGCGTAGTGCAATGGTTTTAGTGTATAAGGCAAATCAGATTTCTTTTAGTAAAGCAGACGGAAACAAACATTCATTTGGATTATTGTTTATTTTTAACAAATTAAGTAGCCTCACGCTCACCCCTTTTTTGTTTACTTGCTATACAAAAAATGTAACTTACGCAATATAACTTCTCAACAGTGCTTGATGGGGTGTTAACAAAGGTTTTATAATTTATATAGGGGGAAGTTTCACCAAAAAGTTTTATAAAGCTGACTCTTTGCTAGAGATGTCAAGCACGAATGTAATCCTCAGTGAATTTCTTTGCTACTGTGTGTAGAGAAACAATGAACAACAATGTTTTCAGCCTTTTAAGACAATAAAATCGTTTTTCTCTGCCTTACGATGGAGCTCTGGAGAAGTTTGCAAGAAAACCTGACAGTACTTAATATGCAGATTACTTTGTGCAGATAGATAAATGATAATTACTGCTGCACTTCTGTTGCACTCTGTGCCGCTGATGTACTCTCAGCTGTGCATCCGAAAATAGTTTTGTGTTGTTTTTTTGTTTTTTTTTATCAGATGTGTTTACGTGTTTGTGCACAAATGCATATTTAGGCATGCATTACGGACATAGCTGTGTTCAGCGTGCCCACGTGTCTGTGCATACAGCATGTATATATGCAGTGACTGACGCATGTGTCAACAGCGTCAGCCTGTCATTATGTGCAACAAAGAAATCATCTGCCTTTGTCCTGAAACGTTCTAAAACATAGACTTTCTTTTCAAGGCCATCGGAAGATAAGCTTCAGTGAGCCGCTGTGAATCTGCTCTGCTCTGCTCTATTCTTGAATAAAAAAAAAACAGTGCCTCCGCATGAATTCTGCAAACTGGAAAAACAGCTTCATTTACCAACTGATGGTCACATTGTTTCAGAAATTACACAGTAACGTTCTAGCTTGTCTTTTCTGCGTTGCCACGTTATTTTCACTATTCAGCATTTATCTGCTCAATATGGATATGTTGTGATAAGATAAATGAGCCACCAGCACTGCTAAGTAACTCTGAATGGGCTGTATATTCTCCAATATAAGCAGATTTTATAAGCAGTTTTCAAATTAAAATAATGGGGGAAAAAAAGAGCTGCAACTTTATTATGTGACTGTAATCTCCACAGGTCTACAAGCTTCCGATTTAGGATGTGCTGATTACAACCAGGCTCACAAAGAGGGGACATATTGAAATACTTTCAGAGATGATGCTGTAGAGTTTAGCTTAATCCATTTTATCTCCCCGACAGCTCAAAAACATGTGCCAAAGGGAACAAACTCGCAAACCAGCGCGCATGCAATGTGTAAACACAAACAACTTCACTCCAAAAGTAGGCAATCGCGAAAAAAGAGTGTCAACCCTCTGACATTCAATCCCTTTTCTTCTCCCTCTCTGTTCCTCCTCCTACAAGAGCAGGGAAAGTGTATCTGTCACGTGCGGCGCAATCTCTGAAATGCAAACAGTTTGGCCCAGGCAGGACATCAAGCTGCCAAGTGTCGCTGCGAAGGAGGAGAGTTGTGAAAAAGCCGACTGATAGCGTGACTGACAGCTCTAGAACGTGGTAAACCAACTACTGCACAATGCAAGGGCACAAGCGAATGTCATTGATTTTCGTGTTTATCAGCTTTCATCCGTTCAGTTTTCGTGGAGGAGGGAAATGACAAAGTTGGTCAGTAAAATGCCGGAGGTGAAATGCAGTTTTTTGTTTGGTTTGTTTTGAAGAACAAACAAGTATCATACAAAAATGAAAGACTGTCGCCTTTAAAATATTACAGCGATAAAGAAGCATAGTTTATTGTATTTTAATGATATGGTAATGGATGATATGATTAAGCAGGATGTAGGCTAAACATTTCCCTAAGTGTTCTTTTTTTCTCTCAACTGTGTTTCATTTTTAATCACAGCTCAACAGTATTTAATAAAGATTAAAAAGTACTGGAGGGTAAACAGCGCTCCGTGTCGAGTATTCTGGAAAATAATGACAATAGACTAAAAGATGTGCTAATTACTAATGCGTGTCAAATTTACTGACTCACACTCGCCGACTTGCATTCAACAAAAGGGTATTGTATTATCAGTCCCATTATTCCAAGAGGGCTACGTTTCTCCCAGGTACACTTTGCAGCAGTCACAGTTCTCATCCGTTGACCTGTGTCCTCGTTTCATGCTTCACTGTCTCGCTTGATGCATGTCACAGCTGGGGTTTCTCTGCACAAGCGGATGCACAATATGTCGGCTCGCTCTACCTGCTTCATGCAGATAGAAGTATTAGCTGGCGAGAAGCCCCCCTCCCTGTGGGCCGAATCTGATGGAACAGGTTCAAGCGCTCCCCAGACGCAGGCCGAGCCGCTGTATTGTTTTGTATTTTTTATGTTGTTACTGTTTTTATTCAATACAACGGGTAATGGAATATTGGATATTGGGTGTTGGGTCTCTGTCACCTCCAGACATGTTTAAGACATACTGCTGGGTGTTGTTTCTGTTGCTTTGCTATAATACATTTATTCATTGCAATTAAACGATCTTGAAATTTTTTCTCACTTAAAAAAGGTCAGTTGGTTGAATAGGGTCTGTTTGTTGTGTTACATCTGTTTTATCTAATCCATGTGCAGTTAGTCTACGTGGACATATTGGAAGCAAAGGATTTATTCAGTTAAATAAACATAAACGTATGTACTCTTTTGCACTTTTGGAAAATAGCTAATATTGCTGGACATTGGTTTGAAGTGATCCACTTGAATGAAATCCACATTCACAGAGTCTACATTATGAGTGAATCTGGTCAGAAGTAACAAGTTAGTGTGAAGGGCTAGTCCAGACTGTCTGGATACAGATCATAAGAGTGAAAACTGCTGCATTAACATCATGCCTCAATCAGACAAACTGGCCTGACTGAACATGAAGATATTCAAACTAGTGGTTACTGTGGGTATGTCCCAGTGCATCATCTTTTGAGGAAAAAAGTGTATTCTTCTGCAGTTAACAGCAGAAGTGAATAACACTGATCATCTTGTTACAATACACGTTCTGCTGGGAAACCTTTGGACCTGGCATTCATGTGAATGTTACTTAAACATGTACCACCCACCTAGACCAGACCAGGGACCCCCACCCCATAGATATGACAC
>JASGAT010038784.1:0-12078 GCA_030220025.1 Chelon auratus | reverse complement strand
AAAATAAAGAAAAAAAATAAAAGCAGCTAAATGCTGACACACAACAGCTCACAGTCCTGTCAAATAGTTCCCACAGCAGATAACCTACAATATCTCTAACGTCAGCATTATTTTAAATCAAACAAGGACACCCTAAATCATTCCACACATGATTTGATACATACAAATAGAGATATGGTAACTCACATGTGTGAGTATGTCATAGCTGCATGTGTTTAATTAGTGCACTTTACTCATCCAGCTTCTAATAACAAAATCACAAGACACCACATTAAAGGATAAAATGACCTAACTTGGCTGTTGAATGACACTGTTTACCCAACACAGCTGTACGTATGCATGCGTTCACATTTCTTGTGCATACTGAAGTGTGGGAAACTGAGCTTAAAAGAAAACGAGAGAACGTGCACGCTGAAAATCAACCAGTGTGAAAAGGGCGCCATCTAGGGAGACACGACTGAGCCTTTGAGCGGTTCACTTCAACCTGGGCTGTTCACGGTGAGTCCAGCAGATGGCGCTGCGGTGCCTTAACGCTGCGTGTGTGTGGCCAGGGTCTGGACTGGAGGCAGGGGTTTTCCAGTTTCCCAGTGAAACTGGAAGAACAGGTGGGGAAAGTAAATCTGTCCAACTAAAAATAACTTATTCGTCTTCTGATTGTAAATTGTCCAGTTCATTTCGATTTCTAAGTAGGAGTCAGAAAAGCTGGTTACGCTGTTGAACCTTTAAAACCGACCATTGTCTGCATGTCATTTTCCTTATTACTTATATTCGAGGCCGTATTAACCAGGGAGACAAACTTCCTATGCCTCCCTCTTAAACAAAATACAGTATATATATATTTATATACAAGAAAAATGAAAAATGATGTTAGCATAGGACTGCATTTTGCATTATCCACTTCGGACTAAAGCCCGAGTTGGAAACTCCCTGTTTTGTAATGTTGAACTGATGACCACTAACTGAAACTCTCAAACCAAACTTTCATTTCCAGACTGCCTATTAACGTCATTTTCACCACTTAATTCTTGTTTCTCCCATTTATGACCTCCATTTCAGTTTCTTTTCACTTCTGTAGCTAAACAATGCCAGTTTGTGCTTGTGTGTCTGCACGTTTCGTTTTGTGTGTGTGGGTGTGTGTGTGTGGGGGGGACAAAAATACTGCAGGAGATCATATCACAGCAGTATTGACATCTCCAACCACAGTATCATGCAGGAAGCTGAGTCACAGATAAAGCCATTTACTTCCTGTTTACTCCATCACAGAGGTTTTCTGCCTTCAGTCGTGACAAGCCAAGAAAGCAGCACCAGAAAAACGGGGAGAAACATTGTCTTTGGAGGCAGAGGGAGTGTTTGAATCTCAGGGGCTGCGTTAAGAAACAGAGTTGAGCCCAGTTCACAGAGAATATTATTTTCATTTTTCCAGATGGTCAGGAGAATAATGTTCACTGTCTCTTCACTTAAAGAGAGATGAAATGCAAGCATCTTTATTTAATGCTCTTTGAATTGTACCACAGCGAAACCTTTTACGATGCTTTCCCCGTGGATGGTATTTGCATTTTTGCTTGAGCATTGTCCGTTTGTGTGCAAGTGCGGTCAGATAGTAATCTCGTGTGTTTATCACTCACAAACACACAAATGTTTTGCACATGTTAAATTCAAGGAACCTTGCAACTTCTTTCTGATGTTCTGGTGAGATATAAAGACAGTTTAACCTCAATTCGGCAAGCCCGTATTTTTTTTTTTTAGCACAATATTCTTACACTTCATAGCGGTTATTAACACACATAGAGGAGTGCTGCAGCATGGCTTACAGTGCAGAGCATGTCTGAATCTTATTAGTGGCTGTGGAAGAGTTTAGTTGGGGGCTTAGACTGCTCAGTGCGCTCTTCAAGGTTGATTCACGTCAACAAAGGTCATTCGTTGAGGTCAGGGTTAAAAGTGATTGGAAATAATGCTGAGGTTTTCTCTGTATATGTGGAGTTGGCATTAGAATGTAGCTGTGTGGGTCTGTGTTCTGTGTGTGGGTCAGAGGGCAAAAGGGTTGAACACTGAGCAGCAGGAACAGGAACAGCTGCAATAGCTTTCAGCTGATTCATTACTCGTGTCTGTTAAAAATGTCAACAGTTGTTGTGGGCCAACCAGCATGAGTACAAATATTTCTTCAGGCTCTGTGGACATAAACTTAACTTAAAGTTTTTTTTGTTTTTTTTTTGCAATGATTTGAAGAGTCTGTCTCTCTGTGTTAGCCTTGCGATAGATGGGGCAGAAGACGAATGAATGAATTAATAAATGATGCTGAGAAAGGAGAATATTTTACAATACAAACCTTTTGACACTGAGTCTTGACCTTCCTACAGTTTCGTTTCCTCCTCTGTGCACCTTGGTAGCAGATCGAACCTAAAATACACTTTTTCCATGAGATGCTGCATGAATAAAGCCAAATTTATTGTTCTGTACTGGATCTATCCTGCAGCCTGATGTGCAGAAATGTCACTCATACTCATAGTGACGCAGACCATAGCATTGATGCACTTTCTCATCCACATCTCTCAGTGGCCAGACAAGACCACAGAATGTCCCCTCCTTTTGCCTCCAACACACCATCTACTCAGACATCTGTTCTCTCTTTTCTGCAAAAAACTGTTGTTCACCATTTATCAACAACTCCGCCATGAGCCACTCAGTTCTGTACACAATTGTCTGAAGTACACAGAGAAACTCAGCACTCAATACTAGCTACCAAGTAGTGTTACAGTGGGGTAATTACAGAACAATGCTGACACATCAGCGTTCAGCTACAAACGCCTACATAGGCCAAACATATCGCTATGCACATTTTGGTTATAGTGTGTCATTTCTCATCATGTAATCTCAGAGAAGGACCACCTACCCCATATCATAGTCATAATCCTAACCTTCTTCACAGTTTGAGCTTCTTACATCTCATTTAAGACCATCAATAAAGGTATAATACACAACTATGATGCACAAAACGTCCTGGAAATGGAGCTGCGTATATATCCCACTCCATTATATTCAATATAAATAATTGTATGCAATAATACTATGGTAAACACTTTTGAATACAAGCATTTAGTAAAAGAAATTGTGTAATTTACCACCTTTACACATGTACAACTTAATATATTTGGGAAATAACGTAGCATGTTGCTTTACTACTGGAGTGACGTGACAAATGAGGGAGGACGAGAGCGGAGGCACGTTTTCCTGAGTTCGCCGTAATCTCTTAATGAACTTACACGTGTAGTAATGGAGAAAATGGGGAAGAGGATGGGGGAAAAAAAGAACTGGTGGGATAGGATGGAGGGAGGGAGGGGATATTGGATTAATAGAGATCCTTCAGATGCAATCAGAAACCAGGGCGCCAAAGATCAAGTCATGTGCTCACCAAGTCTGACTTTCTGAATGAAACTCTCGGCTTCATTTACCGTCATGCTCCCAAATAGAAAGAGAGACATCTGCTCAGATAATCTGCACACACAAGAAAAAAAGCGAGAACAAAAAAATTGCACGGTGAAAACGAGAAAAATAGAGTGGGACACATATATGAGCCGCACTGCCGCTTGCATATAAGCCACATATAAGATACACGCATACAAAGAGGCACGTACACACACCAATAAGTTTCTATACGTGGTGATTGGTTTGCCCAGGGGTCTGTTTGAAATCCCCCGTCAATCCTCTGATGTCGTCAGACACTGGAAACCAAGCCGGTGTCATCCACTTGGCAAGTCAGAGGTCAGGTAAGTAGATGCTCCATGGTAAGTGTCCCAGGCAGTAAGCCTGACACTGAGCCAGTTGGTGAATGGGGAGAGAGCTGAGTGTGACTGACCTGCTGTCTTGTATCATCCTACAGAGTCACACTGTCTGCATCCAGGAAATAAACATAGAAAACTGTAGTGTAATGTAGTGTAACATTTGCGCTGGAATGCATTTCGAAGAGCAAATTGTATTTCTGGCTCAAATCCACCTACTTCCAAAGTGCATGGAGGAGCAGGATGACCCTGATGAAGGCCACAAACCATCCCATGTCACCCTAATGAAGTCGTTGTTGCTGGAGTTTTGACCTCTAATAAAATGTATCTTCTAACATGACTTCTGCTTATCAACTCCGTGGTTGGTGTTTACCAAATGAGATTCCGACACAAAACAGTACCAAGAAGTGAAAACAGCTGGCATACACTTCACTGGATAAACAAATGATACTGACGGTCACAGTGAACCTGATCTACATGCCTCAATACAAGCCATATTGTGAAATGACATGAAACAGGAAGGAGTCATGTCTGCATACTTGTTGCTCAAATTTACAGCTGACAAAGAGTTATCAGACACAGTATCCATTAAGACAGATGTCAAGCGATTGCATGCTTCAAAACTTCTTTTTAATATTTATTTTTTAATTAGACTTCACATGCTTTGAATTTCCCTTGCTCGGGGATACATTACTTAAAACTTTATCGCTATATACATTGCTTTTTCTGCTCCATCCTGTGTTTTATGATCTGTGCAGGCATCCCAATAATAATATCTGAAAACTTAAGTGTGAGCAGGCATGTGCCTCTCCGCTCATTGCCTGTGTGTACGTGAAGGAGTGTGTCACTGCACATAGAGGGTAATCTGCGATAAGCTGGTTTATGGGCTCGTCTGCAGTGACGCAGATATGCACTGCAAGCTCTCGGCTGATAGATTCTCCATGACAACTAACCTGCAGAGGCTCTGGCCCATATCCTACATACAGACTGACAGCTTACATTGTACGCATCAGAGATACACTTTGATAATTGTCTTTATAAGTGTTCACCTATGTACTCAATACTTGTTACAATACTTATGCATACAAGTTCTGCACTTGGACAAGAGTAGAGGAGCTGCACTCAAATTCCTGCAGGGCATGGTGGGTGAAAAAAACACCCCTAGATGGCGTGCACGAGCATTCTTAGTCTCACCTCTAAATGATCAGAATGATAATAACCGAAACGTGAGATGAGTGTTTTAGATTTGTGATTGACATTAACGTCTTTGAATTTGAGTTTTGACCATATTACTGCAGTGATGCACACACGCTTTCTGAATTACTTCTTCCTCATAAATGACCAAGCAACAGGAGAACTGATACTGGGTCAGTGGGAAGAAGCATCACTGTTGATAAGTAGTGTAATGTAGGACATTTGGTGGCTGCATCTTTGGAGTAATAGGAGAGGTCAAAAGGAGGAGAAGGAGGATGAAGAAGAAACAATTGATTAAAAGCGATAAAGATTCTGGTTGAGAGTCCAATTTAACTCTTGTCTTGCAACGCCTATTCTTCAGACACGCCTCAGCCTTCAAGCTTGCAGCCACTCAAAGAAACTATGGGAAGTAGGGCCAGCTATTAGTGGGTGTGGGCTGTCAATCTAACCGACCCGCCCCAACGCTGCAGACGGGAAGCGCAGTGTTCACGATTTATCTAGCAGCTGTAGAGTGGGACCTCTGTGGCATCACGCAGTACCAGCGAGCGACTGACGGCCAAAATGTAAAGGATAAGCTGCCGTACACCGCTTCCAGAAAGTAGGTGTGAAAAGTGCAGTAGTCTCAAAGCGATGCGTAAAGTTGGTGTGGCGCAGCATGGACGCGCAATAATCTGTGCGTAAAAGCGAGCCAAAGAGGACAGAAGTAAAACTTTTGCGGTGGTCGGGAGGTTTTTTATCGAATGTGATGGATGTGCGCCTTTGGGACATAGCTAAAGACTGGAAGCAAAAAGAAGAGACTATTTTCATCTGATGCTTTCCAGAATTTGGCGACGGGAACTGAACGGAGCGGGCAGTCGTGCGGCGGATGCAAGACAAGCTCATGAATTGAATTTGTCTGCGGAGCAGATTTTATGTAAGAAGTAGGACAACACCGCCCAACTAGTTCTTTCCGTCCTGCGTAGGGACTTTATGTCGTCCAGCATCCTGTTGTTATGATAGAGTTTAGCGCTGAAGAGGCAATTCCACTAAACGTTGCCGCCAGCCGATGCCACTGCTCCAGCGGGAGTTAGTGCAAAGTTTTGTCGTTTACATCCTACTGTCTACCTCTTCTAAAAATGCACAAGAGTGGTGAGCCTGCTGCGACCGCGAGCAGCTCGGACGGGGAGAGCATCAACCTCAGCGTGCTCAACTGGCAGCAAGTGCAGCGGCTGGACACCATCCTCACCGGCTCCATCCCCATCCACGGCCGGTGGAGCTTCCCCACTCTAGAGGTGAAGCCGCGGGATATCGTCAAGGTGGTCCGGAGCCGCATGGAGGAGAAGCGGATACATGTCCGGGAGGTGCGACTGAACGGATCCGCGGCCAGCTACGTCCTGCATGAGGACAGCGGTCTGGGGTGGAAAGATCTGGACTTAATATTCTGCGCCGAGCTGAAAGGAGAGATGGAGTTTCAGATAGTGAAAGATATAGTTCTGGACTCTCTTCTAGACTTCTTGCCAGAAGGAGTGAATAAAGAAAAGATCACACCAGTGACCTTAAAGGTAGTTACACATGGCGCACATACAGTATTTAGACTTACAAAGCAGAAGTAACAGTTGTCTTTTCCCCTTTGTTTCCTTCAGCTGAATTTGCATGCATTTTAAGCAGAAGTTGGCCATAGAATTTCTCAATTATTGCACACATTTTCAGTTTGCAAATGCACCTAAATGAGTTTTAAAGAAACTGTTGTAACCGTTGGGCTCTGGCCTGAATACATCTAACTTGCACAGAGGTATAAGTCTTCAAATAGTAAAAAGATTGGTTTCCAGTTCAAAGAGGATTCATTCTAATCCAATTGGAGTCGGATCCACATTAATCAGTCGGCCCTCAGTTACCTGGATACCAAGAGCTATCCAGGCTACTAATGGCCCACCAACAGAAACACCATGACTAACGCACAAAATCAAGATTTTTATCTTGTGTAGATAGTACAGAGGTCTGCTCAAACTATCACTGGTTTTTAACATTTTTTAATACAGTACGTCTCCATCGACAGACCTGTAAAACAAACCTAATGATGAACACATTCATCTGACAAGCATGTCAAGTATAGTTATCAGAGGAAGAAACTGTGTTTGATAAATTAGGGCAAAAATAATGCAGCTTTGAAATGGAGGAAGAGAGGAGGAGCTGGTTGACAGGCACAGAGGGGGCAGAAGGCCTCTGCTTTATGGCTGAAGGTAGATGGAATCTGGAAAATCTGACATGTATTCTTTTTAAGAAGAATATTTTCTTTCCTTATGTGGCTGTGCCTTGTGTAAGCGCTGCACCATACACAGAGGTAAAGTTACTCTGCGGATGAAATTGAGCAACTTGTTTGTAACATTAATAATTATCACTACTCTAGATCTGTGCACTCTGAGGTTATTTACGTATGAAGGGGGTACAGCTAGATTTTAACTCTCGCTGTAACAAACAGAGAGACTTCAGTTTTCACTGATGGACTCACTGACATGATAAAAACATTAAAAACATGACATGTATTAGACACAGATTAATACATTCCATCTGTGATGCCATTTACATTTTTACTGTGTTTGTTTCTAGGAGGCTTATGTGCAGAAGATGGTGAAGGTGTGTAATGACTCAGACCGTTGGAGTCTCATCTCGCTTTCCAATAACCGTGGCAAGAATGTGGAGCTCAAGTTTGTGGACTCTCTTCGAAGACAGTTTGAATTCAGCGTGGATTCGTTCCAGATTCGCCTGGATTCACTTCTCCTCTTTTACGAGTGCTCTGAGCACCCCATGGCTGCCACCTTCCACCCAACAATCCTTGGGGAGAGCGTCTACGGCGACTTCCCCACTGCCCTCGATCACCTGCGCAAGCGCCTCATCTGCACCAGGAGCCCCGAGGAGATTCGAGGTGGGGGCTTGCTGAAGTACTGCCACCTGTTGGTACGGGGTTTCCGTGCGGCCTCTGACACCGAGATGAAGCTGCTGCAGCGCTACATGTGCTCACGCTTCTTCATAGACTTCCCTGATGTGAATGAGCAGAGGAGAAAGCTAGAGTCCTATCTGCAGAACCACTTTGTGGACCTGGAGGACAGGAAGTATGACTATCTGGCCACGCTGTACGACGTGGTGCAGGAAAGCACGGTGTGCCTGATGGGCCACGAGAGGCGTCAGACGCTCAGCCTCATCTCATCGCTGGCGCTTCGCGTCCTGGCCGAGCAGAACGCCATCCCCAACGCTGCCAACGTCACCTGTTTCTACCAGCCGGCTCCTTACGTCTCAGATGGCAACTTCAGCAACTATTATGTAGCTCAGGTTCAGCCTGTCTACACCTGTCCACCCTCGCCTCCTCAGCAGTACCTCCTACCTTCGCAGCATCACATGTACGCCACCTGGCTGCCATGTAACTAACGCTTGTGTACATCCATGCACTTTTGTGTAACCGGTGGAAGTCATACCACCTTAAAAGGGATGGATGGTGATATTTTTTATCTCTTCCTTCCTTGAGATGAGAAGTTGGAGGAAATTAAAAAAGGAAAAACGCAAAATTAGACAAAAAGGGCAGATGAAAAAAGAGAATAAAGGAATAAAAGGAAGGAAGGAAGGAAGATGATTACAAGGAACCAGGATGAAGGCGGTGGGCTAGAGAAAAGATTTTTGCCAGGGCTTGGGTGCCACCGCAGGATGTGCCGAGCACACAGGAAGACATGCCAGTGAGAGAGGCTGACCTATCAGATTGAGGGTTTGCTAGACCAAACCGCAGCCGATTCTTGGAGTCATCGTCAGCCTGGGTGAGACAGCTTCTTCATGCACCGTGAGTTTCGGCTCGCGGGAACTCGCATATGAAAAGATGAACAATATCCCGATCTTCTTCACATGACAAACCAAAGCAGATGCTCACATACAGCCATGACGAGTAGCGGAGGACAAACACGATGTGCTGTAGATATTGATTCATTCAGACATTTTTCATGTTCAGTGTGTGTGTGTGTTTGTATGTGTGTGTGGGTGTGGGTGTGCAAATTTCTTGTCACAGACAATGCAAAAAAGAGGAACTGGTTACTGTTTACAAATCTACTTTGTTACTCAACTTTTTCTGAGAAAAAAAAAAAACGAAACAACAAAACAATGCATGCTTTATTTCTGTACAGGAATACTCATTTTAAGTGCCTAGATAAAGCCTAAAGGGAAAGCTATTTTTATGATTCTTTATCATAGCGGACTATTGAGTTGTCTCATTGACATTTCCAAGGTGATAATGAATGTATCAGGGTTCAGAGAATTTACCAACGCTGAGTACGGTCTCGCACACAGACGGAGGTATTAGACAAACTCAATTTTTAAAAGCGTTTAGCCCTAAGTCTCTGCTCTTACCAGCCGTCCTGCTGGACAAGTACACATCCTGATTACCAAAGAGGAAGTAACAACATAATCTCATCATCTGTAGAAGGGGGTGGGGGTGGGGTGGAACAAAAATGCTTACTAGAGTATAATAGTTTAATTTTTACATGAATGCACACAGAAAGAAAGAGATTTGACTTCAAGACAACAAATAAGAGAGAATCAACTCTTTTTATTGCACGTGGATCAGTGCTCACCTTGACAACCAAAGAGACGCTAAGATCAAGATCTTGTTGCATGAGAATGCACATTTGAAATATACATATTAAGCTTACTTAAAGGCACCCTGTGGAGTTTTCTTGAAAACAAATGTATTTTTACAATCTGCACATTTAAACACTACTCAGCAAAACACATCAAAGGTTTCCTTAGGCTTTTAGAGTGCTGTTGAAGGAAATGCAGTTGCTAACCACATCTGTGAAATCGTGTGAACATGATAACTGGGTGTCGATCGCGTCACCTTCATGCACGGCTGCATACATGCCTCCCCGTGCGCATGGAGGATATATACTAAATCATTGTTCCAAACTCTGCAGGGTAGCTTTAAGTAAAAAAAAAAGTTGGAAAGTTGTGATACAATCAAATTCATTTTTATATTTTTTTTCATCAAATGCATGAGATGATCCCCTTTTAATGTATTTTGTGTGCAGTTTGAAGCTTGTTGTCATAATGTATGCACTGTCAAAGAGAAATGTCAAAAAGAAAAAGAGATAAGTTCCGGGATACAAGGTGTACGAGGGGCCGACGTTGAAGAAACCAGAAAAGCTTCAACTTGTGATGTGAGCTCGTCGGACAATGCATATGAAATCCTCTCTTAGCTGAGGCTGCTGAAGTTTAATCTCAGAGAGGAAATAATGTAGCAAAAAAAAAAATGACAGATCATTTCAATCACATGGATATTTGAAGGGTAATAAAACGTAGTGGGTATGTATTTGCGGGGACCATGAAAATAACAGGTGTACATTTTCAGCTTTGAACGCTGACTGCATACTCTCTCCAACATGTCAGATCTCCTATTTTTCTATCAATCTCTATTTTTGTACAGTGTTCGACTGGCATACAGTAGCAGCCAAAGCTGTGTGGTTGAATCGCAGAGTATGTTGTCGTCGTGGCGTGTGCGAAATTTGTGTTCTGTTTTGTCCGATGAAGAGCAGGTGGACACGGTGGGTCGATACACTCATCTGACTCGTGTTCACTGTGCGGTACGCGTGCTCTGAGCTGTTTCCCGTGGATTTCTGTTGCTCTAAAGAGATTGTTTCATTGTTCCTCAGTCTGTTAAACTGCCGTCCTGTTTGGACATAATGATCGGATGATTGTGTTCAAGTTGCTGACTTGATAATTAAAAGCAAGAAAAGATCACTCAAAGAGTTTTTTTTTGTTATTGCTTTTATCCCACACACTAACCACGTAGCACTGATGCTTATTAGACATTCCTCTATAATGAAACTTAGGTCAGATGGGCTTAGTTAAATGACACTGGCATTTATACTGGCTGGCCAGGTTTTGATAGCCAGACCAAGAGTCTTCATTAGGTCAATGTACTATGGTTCCCTCACAATCCCAGCGGGCATGACTGTTCCTGCCAGCAGGTGACAGCTGAACGTGAAGGATTTCCCCACCAAGAGACGTCAGTGGCGAACGTCAATGATCACCGGCAGCCGTCATCGAGCCGCTTGCCAACCTCATTAGCCTTTGAGAGTATCTGAAACAGCAGGTACATTGCACAGACCGCACTACCAGCAGCGCCCTGGACTCCAGGGACACATGGCAACTTGCTGAGTAGATTGGCTCCAGGTCTGCATCACTCTAATGCCCGGAAGCTCCAGCCTCCAGATGTCACTTTCCCTGCTGACGCTCAAAAACATATTTCGCTTTGTATTTCTTTTATGATCTGTTTCATTGTTGTTTTTTTTCTTCTTTCTTCTGTTTGTCTCTTTGCCTCTTGGTTTATTTTCCATCCTCCTCATTTCCTTTAACCTAATTTCTATGTTTCTAATAAGACATTTCAGACTCTTGCATCTTGTTGGTCAGATTATTCAGTGTCACTTGACTACACGCTTTATATCGCCGGCATGTTTTTGTTTTTTGTGCATGTGTGTCTTTACTCATTTTCACTCATTTTCCCTCTACTTGGATGTAAGCAGCCAGAGATGAGCTATGGAGAGGAGACAGGACCAGTGTTATCCCCTGTTAAGAGGGAGAGAGTGGACGCTAAATATAGGCCCCCCTCTCAGCCACTGTAAGGACATTAACCCATCTGCCAAAAGCTGATTAGCCTCCCTCCATAAGCATGTACTCAAAGCTCCGGTGTGGCTACTGTGCGGAGATTTACTGGCTATTGTACTGTAACACATACCTGCTTCATCTCCAGCTGTCTTTTAGGACACTTCGCTGGAAAGCGCAACAAAAAAACACACAATCCAGTCCACTTCCTGATCCAAGTTCTTAAAGGGAACTGAGAACAAGGGATTGAGGCACTTAGTCTATTGCACAATGAGGACGAAAGCTAACCCAATAACACAGTACGCGTAGGAGGTGTGTTACTATGTTGCGTTAAGGAAGTCTCTCGACTGGTGGTTGAGCTAAGGATGTCGAGTAGTTTTTAAAAAGAAACTAAACATTGCAAAAAAGGGCTAAAATCATCATATCATATCATATATATATAATACAAGACTAAGAGTGTGTACGGGCATACATATATAATCATCATATATAT
>JASGAT010035238.1:0-20556 GCA_030220025.1 Chelon auratus | reverse complement strand
ACAAGTCATACTGCCTGGCTGTAGCTGTCATCGAGGGTGCGTTATCACGGAGGTTTGTTTACATACCAGTAACAGCTCAGTAATGGCGTCGCCACAAGATGGCACCCTACACAGAACGCTCGCCGGATTCGTCTATAAGGCTAAAATACCTGGGACCTGAAGAGACCTTCTTTTTGCCCCCCATATTATCTATACTCCCCCATTTGTTCCCCTTTGTTTTACTGCTCTCTTTTTTAGTTTAGCGCTCATAACTGTGCGACCTAAATACACCAGATACCCTAGTGATGTAGTGGGAGTGTTCAAACTACCATCTGTGCCGTTTTCTTGTTGTTTTGTGTACCGCCTTCTTTCCCGTTGTCCCTCTCCGGTCTTTCCGTGTCCTCCATCTCCTGCGCCTTCTTCCGTGTGTGTTGTAATCTCAGCAAGCAAACGCCTCATCGTTTCTGCCTCCTCCTGTCACAGCGTGTGGAAGGTGACGATTAATTAAACTTAAATTAAAGTCACAGAACAAATCACTATTTTACCAATTTCAGTGAAGAGTTTTACCAAGTATTCAAATCTTGTCTTTATAAGCAATTAAAAGTGACTGTGTGTCTATGACTCCCTGCACGAAGGAACTTCTTACTTCTCTGTGAGCTGATCTCGGTGCTCCTGGTTCTGTTCCTACGAAGCCTGACCGGCCGAGTGCGTATTCCGCTGTCAGTCGACAAGAAAAAAGCAGATAACACATTTTTTACAAATGAAAATAATGTTGTAAGGGACAAAAAGTGAATTAGCATCCTCCGTTTACTTTCAAAGATTCACATATTAGCTTAATATAGCATAACATATTAGCATAAGAAAGGCATTTCACATAAGATTATACACCAAAATGTGTTGTTCAGTCAACTAATGCACATAAGAACAGCACCAGGTGCTATATTTAATTAAAACATGATTAAATAATCATTATTGTTGAAGACATCTACAACATAAACTGCAGAGGATCACAAGTGAAGACTACAAGTATTTCAGTCAATATAATTTGGTTGTACTGTTAAAAAAAAAACGCTATAAAAGCAGTCTGTTTTGTGGAAATGTAGCGCAGAGGACAAGACAAGCAGCATTTACAAATTTAAATAATGTTTTACAGGCCAAAAGGTGAATTAGCATCCTCCGTTTACATTCAAAGATTCACAAATTAGCTCAGTTTTATTTAGACTGCAACTCGTTAGAAGCAGCACGTCACACGTCAACAAGCTCTAAAGCAGGTAAATGTAAGGTTTAGCCTGTTGAAAACAGTTCCGTTAAAGACAAAACAATAAGTTTTCTCAGTGTTTGTTCAGAGTGGAAATGATGCAGCATCGTGTTTCTATGACAACGGAACACAATGGAACATTCTAGGGACGATGCCGCTGTCACATTTAGTTTTGTGCATGTTTCATTGTCCAGGATTTAGTTGTGTTACTTTTCATCCTCATGTACCTGCCAGCATTTCACCTAGGGGCCTTTGGGTCCTGTGGGTCGAGGGAGTGCCTGGTCCAAAAGTTTCCCAGCAGAACATTGAATTGTCACAAGATGGTCAGTGTTAACGTGTTGAACGTTTAATACAATTTGATGTTTGCACACATTGCTACTGGGCAGTGAACAATGCGACTGCAATGCTCTTTGAAAATTTACCAGTCGGCAAGAAGTCAAAACTACGCAGGGCTGAGACCGACAGTGTGTCCACGCTACAAAAGCAATAGACTACAAATGATTTTAAATAGAAGTCGACACCGGCTGCTGATGAACGCAATGTGCAACAAGTTGCTCAAATGCCCTAACATACCCCGCGGCAATCTGCTTGAGTATTTCCTTTTCTGACGACTTTTTACTTTCACTCCCTACATTTGTACACAAATATCTGTACTTTCTACTCTACTTTGATCGATACCAATGTAATGAGATCGATACTTAAGTTTCAGTTTCTCTCGTTTCATTAAAGAGGCGACCTGATTCTGTCTAAATGCTTTGCCCAAATTCTGTACTGGATTTTAACTGATTAATATTCCAGAAGGCAAATCACAAAAACACTTAAAATGTCATGAAAATTCATTAATTATTAATTACCTTAATTATTAAAAAGTATCGGTATCGGTATCAGCGATACTGGCCCTGTATTTACTTGGTATCGGATTGATACTGAATCTAGCGGTATCGCACACCTCTAATGGTCGGACTACTAGAGAAGGAAAGTCTACAATGCGCTTCCTGTGTTCTTCTTCTTCTACTGTTTTGAACAGGCAGCCTGTTGGTTAGTTTGAGCTGTGCTGCCACCTAGTGACTGGAGGCTTGTTTATTGTTCAAGCGTCAATAAAGACACTAATACTGAAAGTCCACCTGACCCCACTATTTGAGAACTAATGGTTTAATGTGAAAAAAACAAATTCATGTATGGTGTGGTTTCTGTTGCTATCATTAGCTTTTTGAGGATTTTTTGGAAGCTAGTTTACAACGTTAGCAATGCTATGGGAGCACACCGTTTTGATAGCTTATAGCTAACACTAGCTAGCGGTTTAAAAACAACAACCCAGTAACCCTCAATTTATTATTAAAAATTAATAATCTAGACTTAAAAATGAAGTCTAGATTATTCTGTTAGAACTTTTTCATTTTGCAAAATTATCAACGGATGAATTGTTTCATTAATGGCAAAATCATTTTTACTTTTTATTTACGTACATTTCAGAGCTTGTACTTTCTTACACTCTCAAATGTGACAAGTGGAGCTTACTTAAAAGAATCTAGGAAACCGACTGCACTAAAAAAGGTAAGTAGATGTAACTAATAGTCTTAATTTAAGTTTACTTCATATCTACTTGTCAAGTTTACTTTAAATCTAGTTGCATTTACTTAATTTTTTTAAGTGTTACCAACTTAAGTAAGCCAAGTTAGTCTGACTTAACTGAACAGTTGAGTTTACTCAGTAGAATTCAGGAAACAGATGGCACTAAAAAAATCAAGTAAGCAGAACAAAGAATGGTAAGTTTGCATGCTTATTTTATTATAGGAACAAAATGACATTCTGTGCATCTTAAGCCAAGGCCGCTGTTTGTGAAAACAAATGAAATGACACAATAAAAAATATGTAAGCCTTATAAAATAATCATTTATAAGCAAATCTTTCTAACCAAATGCAGAAATATATCTTTCTCCCTGACATTATTTAAGACTTCAACAAGGCTCCTTTTATCACAATACCAATGTTCACTTAAGCTTCAGCCAGCTTTCAAGCTAAATGAAACGAAAACAATGCGTATGCTTTCAACTGTAATAAACAAAACACAACACTAAGTATTGGGGTTAACATTTGTATTCCTATATATGCTGGTTGCAAACTAACAATCACATTTGTATACTCTTAAACATGTTAACAAAACCAAATGGACAAATATTCTAAGCCCACCACATGTCAGTCTGTGACTGACTGTAACTTACTAAGAATTTTGCCAAGGTTAGTTGCAAATATATGAGTTTAAAACTCAAATCAAATATCTATGCTTCAAGATCCTTCCTAGTTTAAGGATCTGCTGGCAGCTGTTACGCCCCTCTGCTTCCTCCATTGGCTGTGCAAGTCTCTGGCTTGTGCTTATTCATCTTAACCAGCCACACCTGAGAAGACCGAATAAAGGGCCTTGTTGAAAGAGCCCAGAGGATCACTTCAGCTGCTGAGGCTCGCTCTGTCAGACCTGGTGTCTTTTTGTCTTTGTTTTAAATTAAATAAACCCTTATTTTTCTAACTCCGTCATTTGTCTCCACATTATGTTGCGCCTCTCGAGCCGGGTTGCAACATAAATTGGGGCTCGTCCGGGATCATTTTGGACCTTTTTTGTGGAGACCGAATGCTGGAGTTCTTTTTTTCATAGGGTGAGAATTGGGATTATTTGAAGCCTCGTTTGCAGTTGATCTTTTTTTTTTTTTCCTTGGACCCACAACAATTCAGTTGGAGGTTTTTCTTGTCGGTGTCCCAGACTCCACCGTGCACGGTGTCGGTCTCCAAAACCTGGACGGACGAAAGGCTGTTGGGATCTGGCTCGAAGGACCAAGTTGTTGCAGAAATTCAGTCACTGGAGCCTCATTTAAAAGTTGTACTTGCACTATAGCAAGTACAGAATCGAATGCCAATAGTAAGGTTACATTCAATTCACTTTTATACAGTAGGTCCTGCCCTAGACATGGTTACAAAGAGAGACAGCCTTGCTAGGGAGACAGCCTTGTTAGAAATCAGCTAGCCATGACAAAGGAGCTGTAGACTGGGTGTATCTATTGGACCTTCCCCCTACTATTTAATAAGAAGATTAGAGAGAATATCTTGTGCAACAGTTTTACCTCGTGTTTTTCCAACACTCATGCAAGCTTACACAACCTCTCTAGGGAGAAGCCTTGGGCTGTTGGTCATTGCAAATCATGCAAATGTGGGACATATATTAAAACTCTGTCAGCTCCACCTATCTGACGTTAAGGGCCTGTTCAGACCTTGCAATGAGGTCCGATCGGGGCTATTATGATCCCAAGTGACCAGCTTTAGGTGCGTGTGTTCAGACCTTGCATTTAACGGATCTAATGGATCTCTACCGCTTCTCCAGAAATGAGAACGGCATTGTCTTATCTGTATCAGCATGACACTGGCAAACACGTTCAGTTATTATTTTAAAAAAAAAAACTCACATTATAACTCCAGCACTGGAAGTTTCCTTACGAACCATAATCTCTGGTGATAAAGGTAAATAAAGACTTCCGTAAATACGTAACTTAACCACACATGGCTCCTCGTATCAACATGACGGATTCCTAATTAACACAGAATCACACTTGTGTACTCATTAAATACTTACATTCACTGATATTAAATACATATTACTTGTGTTTTAGGACATGGACAGAATATACAGATTGACAGTGCTCAGCTTCGGGTCTAAACCTTGTGTGATTAAAAACACAGCCCCCAGTTCTTGTCTGCGCTGACGAGCCAGTGGTGACCCCTGTGTTCCCAGGTAGTGGTTAAAAGACTTGGGCTCGGAAAAGCATGGCTGCACAGTGCTAATGATCAGCCAGGAAGAATTTATTAGCCTCCATGGCCAGAACAAAAAATAAATAAAAACAGGCTTGTGCTCTCCCAGGAGACCCAAACTCAATGTGTTCTAACAGCTTGGTAAAGCACACAGAACTGTGCTTGAGGCAAGTTTACCACTCTGGCTTCAGTAGAACTCCAGAGGACTGACATCACATAATAGAACTTTGTGGCGCTCGCTGTGATGCCTTGTAACGCAAAACAGGACATCCATCTGAACCAAGCTGAGGGCGAGGGCTCAAAGAATTCCGGCACCTTCAGAGAAAACGCTTTAGTTGTCTTGAAATTGTCATGAGGAGCTGTCACTGTGGCTCATGGGAGGACAAAATGCAACAGTAGATAGAAGATATGGACAATTTCACACTTTTGTTTTATTCTCTTTGTAACACCAAACTCTTCCATCCACTAGCTCACCACAGAATGGACTGTGAAATTGGTTAACAGAAAGCTTCTGTCCCTCTTCATGAAGAACAAATACTAAAATAAAAACCAAAACAAAACATCAACAACTACACACAGACACCATAGAGGACACAACTATGTTTTCAACTGTTCAGGCCAGCATAGCGAGTTTAATTCAAAATTTTAGCCTGAAAGCAACTCCCCTTGCGCATTTATTTATTTATTTGCAGCAGAAAGTTAGTCTGGAGGAGGTGTTGCGTTAATCTGAAGGCCATCTGTCATTTTGACAAATTGCAGTTCACACCCCTGACCACTTGGTGGCGAGCGAGGTTATTAATTGGCTCTTGTCTCTAATCGCAGTTTGCGTCCCAAGCATCGCGGAACTTTTGTCAGTGCACGATTTCCTGGTACACCGATTACACTGATGCACACGTCAGAGCTCGGCTAACGAAGGAATTGGATGGAGGAATCATTTACCATTTAATGAATGAATATTATGGATATTAATTAAAAATGAATGAAAAATTAAATGCTATTGAATATGTCATTATTATCATTTAAAAATCTTTTTAAAGCGACGGGTATTTTTATGACCCAGTCAGTCAAAATGACGGACAACGAAAAAGTCTAGCGCAACCTCTGGTCTGGAGTTAGTCTGATTATGCCCTGGTAAAGCTCTGCCAATCAAATCGCCTGTTTGATGCAGCAGACTTGACATAAAAAAGATTAACAGCCGTGTAGTCATACTCCTAATACGATTGCCATGGGGTTTAATTTGTTGACAGCAAAATGGCTCTGATTGGTTGTAGGAAAATCTAATTGCGTGTAGTTTTCAGTTGAAACAGGCCGTACAATGACTCCTTGTAGTGATGGGAAGTTCAGCTCTTTTCAAAGAGTCGTCTCTTTTGGCTCAGCTACCTTAAAAGAGTCGATTTATTTAGTATCACTCATCACAGCCAAATTATAAATCATTAAATCAAATTAAAAATAGGCCAGACACTTCTTTACGTAACACAACACATAATGGTGTGATCCTATTCTGTCCTTGCATGTGATTGGCCGCACGGTGTACCTACTGGCTCTTAGATCCGGCTCGTTCGAGAACGACACATCACTAACTCATAGCCCGACAAGAATTGGAGCCTGGCTTCGTCGTGCTATCAGAAAGTGTGCCTCGAAATGTGGGATGCCTTTTTATAGTCGCCACCGCTCTTAGCCACACGCCTAGCGCGGTCCGCCGACCTTCTTTTGCTCTTGCTTAAACGTCATTAACGCCAAGAGAACATTCTGTCACGAAGCAAGTGAGCTGTGAGACGGAAACATGTTGAGAAAATGCTTGACAACAAGAGGTCAAAATATCACTGCACAGCTTGATTTGAGAGCAGCGCACAGCAGGGTTGGATCAGGGTTAACGTAGAATGGCCATGCGCGGTGCTAACACCTGGGGGGTATATTTAGCTTCCTTTAAAAAAGAGAAAATATTCATCTGGATCTTCATTTAAGATACTGCCGTCACATCTCTTACCTTCCTTTCAAGTGCATAAAAATGCAAGCTGCTACAGCATCATTTTTGAAAATAACAGCAGGCAGTAGATGTGTGCAATAGGCACAATGAGGTACAATGCCATGAGGCACACAGTGTAATGACTGAAGTGCCCATTCATGAAATCCATGGACCCAGCTACTTTCAAATCTTCAGCACGCAGCGACCAGATGCCGTTAGCAGTCCACTGACTCTTCTTCACCTCCCGCGGACCGCTTTTCAACAGGTGGCTTTCATCGGCGCGGCGCACAGGTCGTGCCCAGGCATACTCATCGGCGCAGCCCGGCTCATTAACAAAAACGACGGCCGATGTTTTCATCAGGGTGCCCCGCGCACAGCAGCCATCTGGAGCGGGAGCTCTCTTGCCCCGCTGCGCCCGCCGGCTCGCACGGATCCTTCTGTCAAAGAGGGAGAGGCGAGAACAAATTTTTAATTTTCCAATTTCGCACGCAGCTGTTCTGGAAGTCACTTCGGAGGAGAGGGTTGGAGCCCGTGTTTGCCGGTGGGTTGCTGATGCGGCATGATGCACCGCCGCCGTCAGCGGTTTGTGGATTGACGGATCTTACGTGGAGGGCAAAGCATGGATGCATTTTTTTAAAACAAAGTTAAAAGAAACTGCTTTCACAGACCCGACACTGTGAATTTATTGAACGCCAAGCCTTAGTGAGTTGTAATATAATTTGACTTTGATTGTTGTTTTCTCTAACTTATCTTCAGCGTCTCACTGATGTACTAATATTATTCTCTCTCCTGTTCATCTTCTTACATAAACCACCAGATCTCTCTAATTTGGATTCATCATACCTTTTTATCCAGTCATCCACTGTGCGCTTCAGTCAGATGTATGCATCTACGACAGATGTACGTTTATCTCGTTCCTCCTGCTGTTCTCTCTTTTCTTTTTTGTCTCTACCTGGCAGGCCTTAAGCAGATGGGTCCCTCCATATGAGCTGGGTTCTGCTCAAGGTTTCTTCCCATTGAAAGGGAGTTTTTCCCTTGCTATTGTTGCCTTCAGGCTTCCTCTGGGGGGTTTCAGGGCGGGTTTCAGACCAGAAGTTGCAAAGCGTCTTGAGACAATTTGTGACTGAATTCAGCTGAAATCGTGGCAAGACTTTGTCCCCATCCTGAGCCATGTTTTGTACATAGGAATCCCAACAAATCAGCCACGGCGAACTTATTTTTTCCCCTTTTTTAAACAGAATTACCGTTTCCTGTTAGGACAAATTGGTGATTGCTCTCTTAAGTGCATTAATCACGCGTTAATGTCATTTACTTTTCAGCGCCATCAGGTGCCTCGAGTCTGAACCCACTCCTACGTTAAAACCGCATCTATAATCAAGGACTCATGAATACGCACAGGGCCTTTCTGATTATACCTCTGAAGATGTAAACAAGTATAATTAACGCTGCGATTATCATCTTTAGAGGAATTACTTACTTTGTGTGAACATCTCGAGGAGCTCCCTTTGGTGTAAGAGCCCGTAGAGAAACGTGGTGAAGCAACGCCCGTGTTCATGGCCAACCGGCAAAGATCTGTGCACGGCTCCCAGTTAGCATGGATAACATGATTAAGTGACACACCGCCGCCTCTAAACAAAGCAATGGATACAGGCAGCAGTCATTAATTATTGAGGCGATGGCTTGCCCTTAGCGGCCTTCTTTAAAAATCAGCTCAGCTAGTCACTGTCATTGATCCGTACAAGATGTCTTCAGGGCGCCCTGTTTTATACAAAGGCAACATTGTAACCAGCTTATATGATTATACCTTTAAAGGTATAAATCCAGACAAGTCATTTAGATTTATTCCACGCTGCCTTAGGATGGAGAAGTCAGACGGTACATTCGCCAAACGTTCGTTCATTCGCCAAACGTTTGTTCATTCGCAAAAACGTTCGTCCATTGTCTCCTCGAAACGGCTCCTATAACCCGGTTGGGAAACCATTTTTAAGGGACGACACTTATAAGATGATGGAAGTCTTTTAAAGGTAACTTTAAAAGACACGTAATATATCAGGATCAGATGTAAAGATGCTTGTACCGCCTTTTTTCCGTGCATTAAATCAGTCAAAGCAACTCTCTCGACGAAAAGGTCCATTCTTGAGGGACAAATCCCTCAGCTGAGGACGGGGCATAAGTTGGAACTCTCAAGGCGCGCATGGACGAGGATAAAGTTAGTTCTTTGAGTTTTTGAGACGTTCAATTACCCCAGCACGAGGGCTTGTTCCAGGCAAACAAAGCTGATTTGGTGGTAAAACCTCGAGTGGCTCCTTGAAGGTTACTGTTAATTGGGGCTATTTATCAACACACTCCAGCCAATAGTGACAAGTACATGCTCTTTTCCCTGTTTCTCATTACCACTATCTGTAATGAGTTGAGAATATATCTTTGAATTTACATACAAGGGCAAGGAAGGGGGAAACAGGGGAGTTTTGGAAATCGGTAAGTAATGGAATGAATCATTTACCTTTCTCTGTAGAATGTTTACATGCCAGACTGGTGTGAAGTGACGTGATAGTGAGCCCTGTCAAACAAATTGCTGCCGTCAATGGACAAGTCTCAGCGGGCGTTTGGATGGTGTAGCATTTTACCAAGGGGAAAAACAAACAACAACATTTAGTTACTTCATCCAATAGCCCTTTATTCCCCACAGACCTCTTGATTTGTCCCGGTTCCATTAAGTGTCAGTAAGCTATCCCAGCACTCCCCTAAGTGAAATGAAGTCATCGCTTTCCCCACAATGACTTGTTAAAATGTGTGCAGTGAGAAAGGCCTAGCGGCTGTGCCACTTCGCAGTCCTGAAGTCAGGAAATAGTTCATCCTTGTTAACAGCTGAAGTTGCAAACCAGCTTTAGGTGCGTGTGTTCAGACCTGGCATCAAACATGCATCTCCAGATACGTCTCCATATCAGTTTTGCGAATAAATCCCGACATCGTCTAGGGCGCAGCAGAATATTATAACAGCGGCTGTCTGTGATGGATCTGATGGATTAGTTACACCTGCACGAAACTCGGATTATAACTCCAGCCCTGGAAGTTTCCACCGTAATCTCCTGAACCACACACGGCTCCTCATACATCAACATTACCGCATCAATAATTAACCCAGAATCACACTCGTGTACTCTTTATTTTTAGTTAGTTCACAGCTACAAGGACAGAATATTTTAAAATGCTCTCATTACTAATGACCAAATATCACCCGCGGTGCTTACGGACACATGAGACCCAGTCCATGACCAAATGTGGTCAGAGATTGGCGATCTCAGTGCATCCTGGGGGTGTTCACACCTGTCTTTTACGTGATCTGATCACTCATATCAGATCTTAAAGGGGAACTACTATTTTTTACAACCTGGACCTTATTTCTGGCATAAAATACGATTGTTTACTCACCCACATAACTTCTGTGTAATTTGTAGATCTGTGCATGTCCATATAGTGGGAGTGAATGGGGCACCGAAACGCAGCCTCTAAATAACGCATTACCTGTCACGAAACTCGTTCATTTCACCAATATTTTATTAGGATATGCTAGTGCTATTCCCTGTTGAGTCCAGAGTTACCTGTTATCATCATCCAGGGTCTGTAGATTGACCTACAGACCCTGGATGATATATTCTGACCTGGATTATGTCATCTCTGAGTGTCGAAAGGTTAGCTTAACTCACTCTTGATGTAAACAATCATTTCATTTGTAGTATCGTGTTTCTTTGCAAGATTTATGTACAATTTACATGTATTTTACCAGTCGTTTCCACATGACTATTATGATTAAACATTATAACTACGTAACTGAACCTACAGCATTAAACAGTGACCAAATATTGTTTCTGTTATAGGGTTTACCGTGTAGGGTTCAGTGGATCAGAAATGTTTAAGGAACCACATCGTACCTTACTTTGACAGCTTCTAATGACCTTTGAGGCACAGTGCGCTCACATTTCATTCCAATTGGTACCTGCTATCTAAACTGAAACAAATAAAGCCTGCATTTTATCTTGAATCCAAAAGGTGACATACAGTATGCAATCTAGGCGAGATAGAAACTGCCAGAAGAAGACTAGGAGGAAAAATCTCTGCACAGGGTCATCCCGGCTCTTTCATTTGCTCAGAGACTAACGGTGCTAGACTATTCCAGCTCTTTCATTTGCTCGGAGATTATCAGTGCCAGGTTGATTTAATCATCCAAATTAATGAAGCTAATTAAAATTCCAGCACCCATATTGGTGAAACGGCCTTCAGAACAGAACCTACCTTGAGATTGTTGTTTGTCCCCGGGATCATTGGTATGCAGAGGCGGCGGCGGCGCTTCACGGCGTGCTTGACAAGTCTTATCTTCGGCAGTCGTCCACAGGTGTTCCCTGTCACAGGAGCGTGATCAAAATGCTGTGGAGATAGCGAACTGCAGCCAAACGCTGTTTACCCATCAGATTACAGGCGGGTCGCTGGGTCCCTGGAAGTAAAGCATCGCCGCATGCATCTTCACTCCTAATAATGGTAACAGCAACGGTAAGATATAACCTGTAAACAAGCAAACTAAAACATTTAACAAAACTGAAGGACGTGTAGTGAAAAATATATTCACAAAAAGCAGAGGCAACACGGCCATTTAGATGTGTATTACGATTTCCAATATGTATGCAATGATCGTGGTTAGGCAAAGCACCTCTGTTTTACATTATACAGCCTTGTGCTGCACAGAAGACCTACCAGATTTTATGACTCCCCACAACTTGAAAATGAACAGCATACACATACACATCATTGCATTGTCAGGCTTAAAGGGGAACTACTGTTTTTTTACAACCTGGACCTTATTTCTGGCATAAAATACGATCATTTGCTCACCCATTTAACTTTTGTGTAATTTGTAGATCCACGTATATCCATATAGTGGGAGTGAATGGGGCACCGAAACGCAGCCTCTAAATAATGCATTACCTGCCGCGAAACTCGTTCATTTCACCAGTATTTTGTTATGATACGCTAGTGCTATTCCCCGTTGAGTGCGTCATCTCTGAGCGGCTTAATTACCATGTGATTGGCACTAAATGAAAGCGATCATCCTGTGTGTGACATTAAAGTGGAAATAATGATCAAAAGGCCAATACATTTACATTGATTCCTTTCTTTAACACCACAAATATGACATGATTCAGTGGCTCTTCACTTCACATTCAGGGTTTATTTGTCAAATGCATGGCGCAGCAGCAGTGATACACTGTTGCCCGTAACTAAACTTAAATGGGCAACAGTATATATTTTTGCAAATAATAATTAAGTAAATGTCTAGCACTGTGCACAGAGTGAAATAACAGCACTGCGTTAAAATATTGGGACTGCATTGCTGTACTAGAACAGTCAGTTCACTGCGCTATATTTGTTGCAGGATTAAGAAGATACTATGACTCATCTAATGTGTTTGACTAAATCACATTTGTTTTATTTTGGTGGCCTTTCTTGTCCTTGCAGTGGAGGTCCGCAGACAGACTCTTGAGCACAGTGGTACGAGTGTGAGCGTGGGCTAATGGAATAAAATATATAAATCTGTACACAAATTTAGAAATTGAGACATTTGCGATCAGCCATTGCAAAACTTGTATTTTGCAGGGATGCAGGAACAGCAGAGACTTGACTATTAGAACATTCTGGACAATTTGCGACCCCATCATTGAAAAAGCGTTGGTTTTGGAGGCAGAGGTTACGCTAGACTTTTTCGTTGTCTGTCATTTTGACTGACAGGGTCATAAAAATCCCGTCATAATCTATTTTTACCCGTCACTTTAATTTTTTAAAATGATAATAACATATTCAATAGCATTTCATTTTCATTCATTTTTAATTAATATTCAGTCCAAAAAAGCTGAACAGAGAATCCACACTGTGGATACGGCTAACTTTTTCAGTGACAAAAAAAACTAACTGTGGTCCCAGTAGCTACATATCAACAATGAAATTAAACGATTTAACTAAAAATTAAGGGTGGGACTAGATTAAAAAAAATGCATCATATTAATTAGAGGCTTGTAATTAATTAATCTCGATTAATCACATTTTAATCGCATAACAATATTTGCCCCAAAAGCAAACAGTTTTTAATTTTCATGGGTTTTAGTGGACGACTGAATCAAATAATAGACACAAACATGGCTACTGTATTCAGACATGAATTTTGTAAACTCTTGTCCGTACTCGGACCAGGACTGCTAGCGCTAACAGCTCCGGTTTCTGTGCTCACTGCTACATGCTTTGCATTCAGATGGCGCCATAGGGTTGAAGTGCTTTGGTGGCATGCAAACAAGAGCCAGTCAATAACGTCACTCACCACCAAGTGGTCAGGGGTGTGAATTGCAATCTGTCAAAATGACAGATGGACTTCAAATTTTTCCGTCAAATTTTTTAAAAAACGGTCAATGATGGAAAATATTCAGTTAACGCGACCCCTGACTCAAGGATAGAGTTCAAGGTTGGATATAAAGTTGCTTCATTAATACCTCAACCTTTTTAAATGTACATGCTATATCTAAGATCCTAATAAGGTTTAAACCTAACATTATCATGGTGAGAGACAGACTTGTGTGGACAGACATTTTAAAAAAAGGAACATAGAATAGGCAATTATGAAAAAATAAAATAATTTTACCTAGATTATCAATAACAAGTAGTGATGTGTCATTCGTGAATGAGCCAGCTTTCTTTGCAGCGAACAAGAAGAGCCGACTCCCGTCGGGAAGAGCTGAATCTTCAGCCAATCCTGCTCCACACTGCTGAAAATCCATGCAGGCAGGGGTGGGATTTTATTTTAATAGGTACACCATGCGGCCAATCACATGTGAGGACAGATTAGCATCATACCATTATGTTACACAGTTTAGTTTTGTAATGAAAAAAAATGCGTAAAAGTAAGTCTTATGAAAACAAAGCCAAGAGCCGACTATTTGAAAAGAGAGAGACCTCCCATCACTACCAACAATCTATGTAATATTTTTAAGGTACATGTGTGTCCTTTGATTTCCTGGAAAATCTGATGCAGTTTTGCAATTGAAGCTAACCAACAATTTATGGTGTGTTTGTTTGTTCTCTTTGCTTATCCACTGCAGTTGTTTCCCCCAACTGAGGTGAGGAAGTTTGTGTTCAATTTGCAACAATCTGGGCAAGAATGGCTTGCTATTACAGCATCAGTGGGCTTTTTGTTAGACTGATGTGAATTTCTCTGTACTGATGTGAAAAATCTGACTTGACAAAGGAAATCCACTTTTCAGACTGGTAGTTATCCGTAAGACTGCAGTACAACAGCAATAGCATTTTTAGTCAATAGAAAATGGCGTGATTCAAATTAAGAAAATCTGTAACTCAGTGACTATGTGATATGAAAACAGGATTTCAATCCAAAGTCATAAGAACGCTGGAATGGAAACAAGTTGAAAGGACAGAGATGTGTTTATGTGCTCTCGTCCAGCTGTCTTTCTGAGGACCAGTTATTACACCAACGTTGTGAGGACATTTTTACAAATTGAGGACGTTTTGGCCAGTCCTCACTTCTTTACAAGACTGTTTGAGGGTTAAGACTCAGCTGCATCAGGCTCATCCACACGTGTTCCTCTAAATGTGTTTAAGTGAATTTAGCCAATTCTACTGACCCTTTGAAGACGTCAGGCCTATTTCTGCATACAAAGTTGATTAGGTCAGCTGCTTTTTGAATTCCAATCCAACCACCTGAAATTAAAATAACGTGAAAAGTCGACAGCCAGACCAGGGCATATAATTAAATAACTCAAGGAGTAATGGCACCATCGTACCTTCCTCCTCCCGTCTGTGATAGGACTCTGCTGGATATGCATTGTGGAGAGCTTAACCAAGTTAAACTGTCTGCGAAAGCTGGCAGAAAATACATGCAAAGAGCAGTGTGTGCTGCTAAGCTTTGGGCAGCTGTTCAGAAAAACGGCATTTACCAGTGGAAATATTGCCTTTCTCTGCCTGATGTCCCTGCAATTTCTGACGCGAGGCCATTTACTGGGAAGTGAATCTGAAAAGTGTATTGCCGCCCTACAGATTCCAGGATGTTTTCAGGGAGTTTTATAGAAGAGATTTGAACTTTATTCTTTTCAAAAGTGTTCCGGGAAGAAAGGTTGCTCTGCAGGAACTAATGGACGTTTACAGTGATCTGTTTATGATACCTTAAACGTTGCCCTTCTCATCTCTTTAAATCAGTGGATTACTCTAGATAAACACAGTTAAACTCTGGACTTGTTTTGCCCTGGAATGGCGTGTGGACTCTGTTTTTCCCAGGGCTGCAAAACTTCCAGGTCTAAGCTTTTAAGTCTGAAAAACAGCCAAAACCATTAGAAATGATAACTTATGCTACAGACACAATAGAGAGAGATAAATTCTCCTTTAAAGCAATCTCGCCTTGTGTTTTTAGATATTTCACCACAGGAGGCTTGCTTCAAAAACTGTGCAATGATTCACGCTTTCTCAGACAACAGATACAATACCAATCAAAGCGTGCAACCGCTTTTGGGCATTCTCCCTTCAATGTTTTTGACTCTGTCGTGAGTGGATTTTCGTAGCGTGAAAAGAATGAGTGTTATTTTCTAAAATGCCCTTTGGTTATTCCATTTGTCAGGCTTTCAGCTGCGTGCTGAAAATGCTATTGAGCCCTGTTTGATCCAGCAGCCAGCTGGTAGACACTGACAAAGGACTGTTGGAGCTGATTACCTTCAAACTGGTGCGTCCAGCAAGAAAATCTTATAGAGAGGTACGTCAGAATTAGCTGAAGATGTGTTACCGGTTAGAAAGCAACACCTTGGGCTCAGCTGCGTGTCTTTAATGTTGACAGATTAGCAGTTTTTCTTCCATCAAAGGTGCAAGGCTCCCGGAGCTCGTTGGAGTTTTTATCTCTGATAAAGGTATATGCTCATGGGCAGGCTGTGTGGCAGAGATAGAAACTAAAAGAAAAAACAGTTAAATGGGCTATTTTTCTTTGCTTTCTTGATGTGCCCTTGTAAAGAAACTATTAAGTTGTCTTCAGAGACAAATTACAATACTGATAAACTGGGCATGCTTGTTGATCCGACTGATCTCACAGTGCCATAAAGGAAGCTGGAAGGGTATAAGGTTTTGCTGTAATAGCCAAACAAGTGTCTGATAACATCTCATACCGGCATTATTTGGAACCAGATCTATCGCAGTGGTGCATTGTGTTCCACGTTAGCACATTGTCTTCCCTTAATATCCTCCCCTCAGCGAGCCCTCTGGAAAAGATAATGTATGTGTGACAACTTAAAGGGGAACTACCGTTTTTTTACAACCTGGACCTTATTTCTGGCATATAATAAGATCGTTTACTCACCCATATAACTTTGGTGTCATTTTTAGTCCTTCGGAAGATGTTTAGCTCCAGCGGAGCACCGCGTATATCCACATAATGGGAGTGATTGGGGCACCGAAACGCAGCCTCTACATAACGCATTCCTGCCGCGAAACTCGTTCAGTTCTGCTGTTAACAATATTTTGTTAGCGTATCATTAGGGTATCATAACAAAATGTTGATGAAATTAACATATTATATGCCAGGAAGATGGTCCAGGTTGTGAAAAATGGTACATCCCCTTTAAGCTGATGGGGTATAGTTCTACTATCCAAAAAAAATTTGGCATAGCAAAATCTGAAAAAGGAAAGAGTACACTAAAAGAATTGACAGAAAGTGTCAGTAGAAAAGGACATGAAAACAGTTAGAGGTACCAAAACAAAGTATCCACTAATGAGTATAAAGAAATTCAGACTGCTGTCCATGTATTATATTATGTGTAATGTTAGACAAGTGTGTTACTGTATTACGTAGGCAATGTTGAGGTTTTCCTCAGCCGGAGCAGATTTGGTAACTAAGTTCTTATAACATACTAAAGATGGGATATATGTCTCTTTGAAGGGAGCCGGATCTTGTGGATCTGTTCCCTTCAGAGAGCCATTCAAAAGACTGGCTCATTTTGATATTTATTTATTTTTAAGATGCCAGCCTCTTGGTAACTAATTTTATCCTCAAAATAAATGATCTGTCTAAAACCCCACAGTATTTTGAGATGGAATGGCTTTTCCTTGGAGCAAACCTGTTTAAACTGTGAACTCCTTGACTGAAGCTTATAGGACTGCAGAGTGGGCCGAAACTCCCAGGGTCTTCGCATCAGATAGAGGCTCTCCTGACCGCAGTCCAGTCCCACCGGAGGTTTGTGAGAGTAGCACACACAAGTGCAACAAAGCCTGCAATCGATTCAGGTGTCCGTGCGCGGACCACCTGGTACAGAGCAACAGAGGTGATGCTACACATTCCATTTAATGAGGCCGACAGCATGTGGTTTTTGTGCAAAAGGCCAGGAGGTCCTGCTATGGCTTTCTCTCGTCTCCACATGGTCTGCTTTTTCCCTGGATTGGCTGTGTTCCCGGGAGAGGAACTAGTCCACAACACAGCAGTTCGCTATTAAAGCCACATATGCGTATTTACATTTACAGGCTATCAAGCGTATTGTAACCAAGGAGTAACAAGCTTTTCTGTGTATTAAGAAAAACCTCTTTGACTTATTTTTTTCCACTGGCACTTTAAAGCATGCATTTTCAGAGCTGTGTGTAGCTGAGAGTAAAAAAGAGTTTCACAACTGCATGCTCAAATAAAACCTGATATGTAAATAGCTGCAGGAAAATATCACAAAACTGTAAATTTGAAGCTACATGTAAAATATTTAGGCTATGATGTGAGTATTTGTAAAAATGATTGTACAGGTGTTTGCACCGCTCATTTAAGCACGCTTTGTTCTACACATTTGCAGATGTTATTTTTGATGTGTAGACCAAACACTATTTCAAAAACATCATTGTATTTCGCTTTATTTGCAATATTTACACAGGCTGAGATAGATTTTGTGAGGTCAAATACATTTTATTCATTACGTCTGAGAGGTGTGATGTTCGCAAACGAGCCGAATCTATTGAACGGCTCTTTAAAAACGAACAACCGTAACCGAGTCACAGCCCCAGTGATTAATTCACGGATAAAAGGAGTTAGCCCCAGGCTGGCATCTTGAAAAAATAAATATCAAAATGAGCCAGTCTTTTGAACGGCTCTACCGAGGACCGGATCTACAAGATCCGGCTCCCTCTTAACAGCCGTAAATCCCATCTCTAGTACATCTGTAATTTTATGACATTAACTGTACTCGTTTCTCTTGGATTTTCTCTTTGGTAATAAATCTACACTAAATGACAACATCCAAGCCAAGGTTTTAAGAGAAAACTTTGGTTTGCGGTTGTCATTTTCTAGAGAGCTGATTTAATAACTTTAAATTATTTAGTATTTTTCTTGTGTTTTATAAGAGTAAGTGCAACAAATCTACAGTATTATTGTTTGCTAAAGTGAGCAGACCAAATTGGATGATGTTTGTCTGTGAAGGTTCTCCGTGATCCAAGTCATGGTATAGCCAAAAAAAAAAAAAAAGGCTCAAACAAGGGCAACTGGATGTTTCTTGGGCTCTAGGTGGGGAGCTAGGGTTTAAGAAAACTCTGTGGATACCATCCACCTGGAACTCACATGACTAGGTATGTTAACAAGAAGGTACTTACCTGTATCTGGAAGAAATCATTTCGACCCTGTTATCTTTCCTCAACGAATGGTTCGTCTTTGACCAAGGCAAACCACTGACTTGACAGTCAAACTGCAGGTAGCGCACGCTCAATTTCAGCTAAATTCCCAAGGCTCCCGCTCCACGCTGGGAGTCTCTCATACACTCACAGATGTGAGGCAGCGTGACGCGAAGAACGAAATCCCGAATGTGCCCAGTGTGCCGTCATTGTCGCCGCATGTGTGTGCAGTTGGGCCAGTTATCTTTTGTCAAGATGTTTCGCGCCTGTGCACTCCGGGCGCACCATTCTGGCGATATAGGTTTCCAGATAGTTCATTTAAAAAGTGTCCCGCATCTCAGACAGTTCTGCTCGAGCTGACATTAAAAGTATATTTACTTTATCGACAGTAGCAAGTAAACTAGAACTTGTAAAGTGCTATATGTTAAATGTGACTTGATAGATGAGAAGGCTCACCTGATACAGGAGAGGAAGGTGGTCCTTCTTCTGTCACCAAGAGTCTGGTCTTTTGTCAGGGTGTCAACTCCGTGTAGACATGTTGAGCCACTCTGTCACATGACACTGCTCCTTTAGATTAGGATGTGTCAGAGCTGTCACCGCTGCAAGATCAGGAAGGGGACTGTACCTTTCAATGTCTTACCGGAAAATACATGACGCTGTTGGAATACCACTGAACGCAAGCGATGAGAGGAGGTGTAGAAAATGGAAATGAATGATATTACTGCCGGAAAAAGGCTTGAGTTTTCATGTGATCACCGACTGTCACCAAGGAAGTAAAAACATAAATATGTATTACGATTTATGTAACATGAGGATTTATGCCTCCGGCAATGTGGATGTCCACGCGTAGGCTAATTTCAAATTCAGCGTGCAAGTGTTCGATGTTGGAATCTGCTGGTGGCGACTGAGCCCCTAGGCAGCCGGGCATGAGGAGGCATCAGATTGCCGGATTACTTGTGACATTTTGGGGCTATTGTTTTCACAGCTCATAAGGTGCCTAAATCAAGCTTCGACATTTCCCACCTGTAGCTGTAGTCAAACGCATGCTCCCGGTACGCTGCTTACTTGTGCGCGCCAGTCGCGGAGGAGTGTGGTGTGTGCCGGAGCAAATAAAAGACGGAGACCGAGATTAAATAACGAATCGAAAGTCCTTCACGTAACTTTGCTTAAAACAGGGGGGAAGGAGTGTTCAGAAGCTGTTTGCAGTGGTGCTGATTCAGAGGTCGGAGTTAAAACAGCATCAAATCAGCTACGACTGTACAGCAGCATGGTTTGATTGACCTTGTATCCCAGTACATCGATGCCTCCAAAACAGTTCTGACTCAGAGAATGGACATGGGCCTTCTGAGGGTGTCCTGTGGTGTTTGTGGGGGCCTTTGGGTCCTATGGGTTCAGGGGAACAATCAGGCTCGTTCCAGTGCATCCCACAGACACTTGATCAGGATACTCGATCAGCCATCAAGGAGTGTCATTGCTATGGGGTGTGGTTCCGGGTCTGGTCTAGGTGGGTGCTACATGTCTAAGTAACATCCAGGCGAATGCCAGGTCCAAAAGTTTCCCAGCAGAGCATTGCATTGTCAAAAAAAGCTGAAACAAGGTCAACCTGTACCTGCAGAGTTTCTTGAAGATGTTTTGCCACTCACCCGAGAGACTTCTTCAGTTCTAACGACCCAAAGAAAACCGGATCAAAACTATTTCTTCAATTTACAGGTAAGTATCTGGTTGTTAACAGACCCTTGTCATGAGAGTTCAGGTGGACAGCATCCACAGATGTTCTTTTTTAAACCCCCATCCAGGTCATGGTATATCCAAAGAAGGTTCAAAAAAGGCAACTGGACTTGTAGAGTTTTTTGAGAAGACATTTCACCACTCATCCGAGTAGCTTCTT